>VYZX01024702.1:0-46365 GCA_013401335.1 Brachypteracias leptosomus
CTCTGGACTCACTCAAGCAGGTCCATCTCTGTCTTGTGCTGAGGATTCCAGAGCTGGATGCGATACTCCAGGTGGGGTCTTGTTTGAGTGGAAACAAGAGGTATAATCACATCCCTTGAGTCCACACTTCTTTTGATGCAGCTCAGGATACAGTTGGCCTTCTAGGATGAGAGAGCACATTGCTGGCTCATACCCAGTTTTTCATCCACCAATACTTCCAAGTCCTTCTCCACAGTGCTGTTCTCAATCCCTTCAAGTTATAGTAGCTTGATACATTTTCCTTGGGATTCATCTATTAGCTGTTTTTTTATATTTCCTGTGTTTTTACATATTATCACAAGTTACTTCAACCTATAAAGGCCTTTGGTTACATATTACAAGACTTATCTGTGTGTTCTTTTACAGTGAGGCAGCAGGGCCACAATGTAAAGAGAAATACAGGGCATGAAATATTTGTGTACCACTGCTGAAACAATACATCTAATTTCTGCCTCAGCTGAGAGTCACCACAGTGAACCTACTCATTGAAAGCTGTTGCACTGATCTTTTATAGTACTGCCTCTCTCCACTGACAATTTGCTTTTCTAGATCTCATTAGGTTCACACTATTACTCATCATTCTCACTATTACTTTTCAAGATACCTTTCCTCCTTTTCTAAAGCAAAATCTGTTCTACATATTATTCTTTATTTAGTCATTGATTTTATAAGTTCTACAGAATTAAAATATATTTATAACAGTGTGCTAATTATAACAACCATTATAAATGCAATGCTCTGAGATCAGAAGAAAGATCTTAACAAAGGAACCCTGTGTAATAATTTGTTTATTTACTGAAGGTAATTAAATGGAAGGTGTATTTTGACATAAGAAACTGCATATTGTGGATATGTCCACATAACCAGTGCTGCCAAAAAACACTTCAATAATTACAGTATGAAATCAATATCACACAGAGCAATTAGTTTCAATGAAACGTTAGTGAAATTCTAAAACATAAAATCAGACCCTTAAAAAGACTCCAACCAACTACTAAAACAAAACAAGACCAAAACCAACAAAACCAAGGCCATACCCAAACCACAAAAAACAAGAAAAAATAGCACAGTCTGTTAGTAAGCACTGTCACATCATTTAGGTACTTGTCCTCTGAAATACTAGTCCAGTTGAATTCACATCTCTTCTGCTCATCAGGCAGCTGTGCCCTTACTTCACCTATCTAAGTTCTATTTCGTATTTTCTTCTATGTTCAATCAATTTTCTTCCAGCATGGAGACCAAGAGGTGAGAAAAGCACAACAGAAAAGCAACAGGAGCCTTAAATCAGGCTGGCATCCAGGTAAGTGGGAAAAAAATATGATAACCCCAATCCCTGAGCTATAAGAATAAATTAAATAGGAGCTAAGGAGGGAAAGATACTTTTTTACATCCTTTATTCTTTTATTAGAGATTCACTCTTTTATAAGAGATTCATTTCAGAAATAGATGATGTCTGCAAGAGCTTTTACTATAGTTTTAAAAAATATTATAAGTTGTTAAATAGGTAAGGTAAAGCTCATTTCCTCTGAACTCAAAGTTGCAAAACATCTCAATTTCTACATGAACAGTTTACAGTTGGTAGTTTTCTGACAGACATAATTTGGAGAAGATACTTCCCTGTCACTTTCTGTTTGCATGTGCTTAAGCCTTGTTGGTTTCAGGATGTTTAAAATGCTGGTGAAGTTTGAACAGCCTGGAACAGATGAAATTTTAAGTGTTTCACTGAAATTCATTCCATATGCTTTATTGCCTGAAGGAGATTGTTCAAGTTCAAATTTGTTATACTTTAATGTTAAAACAGTTTCTACTCCTAGTCTACTTTCCCCCAAACTGACTTAAAAGAAAATTTGTATATAATAAGATTTTCATTTTGTTAACAGGGTGTATTTACTGATAATTGTGCTCAACATGTTTGGTCTATTCTGGGGTTTTTACATATGTGTATGGTGAATGTTTATATGTTGATATTTGGTTTTCGGTGCTTCGGTCTTGTGTGGCTACAGTGGAAAACCATGATTTGCACACTGAGTGTTAGCTTTTTAAGAAAAAATAAAGATGAAGAGTCTAATCACTGTAATTGGGTCTTTCTGGTAGGCATGGATATCACTTAATGCCATAGTTTATTGTCAATATGTAAAAGTATGCAATGTTTGATTGTTTGTTTGCTTTTCCAGGTCTGTTAATATGTGCAATTAAAAGGAACAGTTTTAAAATATTTTTATCCAGTTCATCCAGTTTGAAATGACAAGTGAATAAAAATCTCATTAGAAAATTGAGGAAAATCCACATTACTATGACTGGATTTAAGCCTACACAGACATTGACTCAGACACTCAAACAGTAAATGACAGAAACTAAGGTGTTACTATATTGCAGTCTGCAACTTCTTAGTCATACACATGTAGTCAAGCAGTCATGTGCGTAACAGAATGAGTATAGATTAAAATAGTTGAAAAGCTCATTTGTTACCCTCCTCTCCTTTGAGCAAAATTTAGAGTCCCCAATTTCCCAACATTTTGTTCTATAGTCTGTATCTCGTAATAAACCCTCTACTGAATCTCTTATTTCTTAGGGCTAACCCTTTGCCATTCAGCTGAAATGCACTCTATACTGCATAGAAAGACCTCCTTATTGATATTATGCTTTTTCCCTTTTATTTAGTAAGTTCAATTAGTCATTACACAATTTAAAGAGATTTTAGATGATAGATGAACTCCATCGTTATTAAATTTATCCAGTCAATAACAGTGTATTTCCTCACACACAATTTTCGTAGTGTCAGCCATGTTCGCAACCTAGTATTGAGTGTTTGTCATTCGGCACAGTACCTACCTCTCTCAGCTGTATCACTGACTAGATCAGATACTGCAGCACTAAGATAATCCATCCAGAGCAATCCAGGAAACTTCTTTCTTTCCCACTTACTTCCATACCAGTTAGCTTTCTGAAGTTTTTCTCATCCCATTAAGAAGTCCTATAGGACTTCATGGCAGTAAATGCTGATGTTGGTCCTGTTATCCCACGAGGGAGATACAGCTTTGATCTCACCAGCTCCGTGAAACCATATAGCCACATAACTATATTATGTTTAAGGAAAAAGAGGGCAGGTTTTTTTGTTGTTTAATGTTTGGGTTTTTTTAAATCCAGTTCTTCCTACAAGGGTATGCTTGCTATCAAATAGAGAAAAACATCTTTAATTCACTTGTTTACTGATGGCCTTTTATGAGCACCCCATTCCTCTTTAGAAATTTAATAGTTCAGCACGACCTCAAATTCTCTATNCCCTGTTTTTCTTCCTCCTTCAGAAGTGCTCTGTCTGCACCGAGCCCAGCCCTTCTCCCAGATGCTAACTGGAGGTCTAACACGCAAACAGATTAAAAGCCAGAGCCATGTTTGACCTCTGCAGGAAACAGAACAGAGATTACTTCACCAGGACCTGAATTCCTGATAGTAACTGCAGCCAAGTCAATAGATGATGAGTAACAACCTTAAGCAGTTGTGAATCAATGCTATGATTTATTGAGTATCTGTAGAGGTAAGAGATGGACAAGGGCTTCCCTAGCAGTATCATTCTGAAAACCAAAGTCTTGTAACTTTAAAACCAATTTGCCCTCCCACAAATACCTCTCCCTATGTCCTCTTGGTGTCCCTTCCATTAACTGCAAATCTCTAGCCATAATGTGGCGTCTGACCTCTTCATGTTACATAAGACTGTTTCAAAGCCTGTCAGTATTGAGATTTGTGTATCTGGTTTTAATGGTAAGTTAAGAGACTTCTGTCAACTGTCCTTCTAGCACATCATTGTTTTCGTCTTACATTTTCCTGGCTGCTACCTCTTCCAAACCGTAGGCAACTGCCATTCATCCCAACTTTCCCACATGCTCGGCTGCTCACCTTTTTTTCTCCCTGTGGTTGTCATCCTGCTAGCACCCAGGGAGAGCTCTGAAACTGTGCCCTACCTGCATGTTTAGCACCTTATTCCCCACCTAGTGTTTTCATAGAATCTTAGAATGTTTCAGGCTGGAAGGGACCTCTAAAGGTCATCTGGTCCAACCTCCCTACACAAGCAGAGACATCTCTACCCAGGTCAGGCTGCTCAGAGCCCCATCAAGCCTGACCTTGAATGACTCCAGGGATGGGGCCTCCACCACCTCTCTGGGCAGTCAGAGAAGTTCATTGTCTGGATTACTAGCTGGGCAGAAAAGCATATCTTGTCTCCCTGAGGTGGAATGGTTTGACTGCTCGACAAACTGCCATCCCAGTAAATGTCTGGGAGCATGGGGGAAGCACATTTGGTTGGTTATACACCATGCCATTTTACTGTGCTAAATTCTATGGTTATTTTTAATGGAAATTGCAATGACCACATCTAAAATGCCATTGGAGGAATATCCTTCTAGTATCCTGGTCAGCTGAATCTCAGTAACTATGCTGACCAAGTCAGAAAGATTTGTGAGTCTTGCTCCCAAGGTCTTAGTGTCAAGTGAGACTGGTAATACTGATGATCCTGATCTCCATATTCCTCAAGGCACCTTGTGTCAGCTACTTTGACAGGGTTGACCCTGGCATTAACCCCAGTGAAGCACTGCCACATATCAGCAGTTTGCTTATCCTCATATAAGTATCACTAGAGAGGGTTATGACTATGAAGTCTCCTGAAGAAATAAGGGGTAGTATTAGTAGCCATGCAGCAAACATATGGTGCCTCAGAGCAGCTGGGAAAACACTGTGCTTCAGCTTTCTTGATGGAAAGCACTTTTCCTCTGCCAACTGCATTTTGTAAAACAGTTCAAAGCCTCTTACCAGCTTTCAGGGAGCTGCTTGCCACAGGGAAACGCTTGTGAAAGGAGTGGGCAGGCAGGCACCCAAACAGCAGAAGTCATAAGATATCTAGCTACATCTCCCCATCTTCCAGCTTTTTCACAGAGTGCTGGGAATAACTGCTGAGAGTGAAAATTACTTAAGGAATCTGGATACAAGTAAGATCCCTACAACCACAGGATGGCCAGTTCATATCATCAGATAAAATCAGCATCAGCCTAATAAACATAAATTCTCCAGGAATGGTATTGCTAAGTTAGTCTCCTCCTGTCATCTACTTCTTTTGACGATGTCCCATTGAAATCTTGCTGCTTCTTGGCCCACCTTTCTTTTCTGTGGTCATACATGATCCAATATCTTTCCCAGTCCGTATTCATACTGCTAATTTTAAGTCTAATGTTCAAGCAAATTAAACCTTTGATAGGTCCAAAAGTTCAGTTGCTTAGCATCTAAAAGCCCCTTTTCTCTTCCAAGAGCAGACACTTTACCTTTATTTATTAGTTTCTGTCAAATACTGCAGCTGAACATCAGATAATGGCACTGTCTGTCTGATTTCTTGTCCCAGTTATCATAGTTCTCCTTCAGACTTAGAACCACAGAACCATAAAACAGCACAGGCTAGAAGGGACCTCAACATATCATCTAGTTGAAACTTATTTGGGAAAGAAAGCCTAGGAAGAAATGAAGACTTTAAGAAAGGAAGAAGAATGTTATGAATATCAAGTCTATCAGCAGAACTTCATACAGAGGATAGGGAAAATCTGAATCATATTGAAAATATTTTCTCAGGTACACTGAATGTAAAAATCCTTCTCATGGGTCAGTCACATACCATTTTACTTTCCTAGCTCAAAGCAGCAGCATCATATGACAGCTACTCCCTCAAAAAGTAGAATAATCAGAAGAAATATAGGATTACCCACAGGAATTATATGTTCTTTACGTGTCCTTAGTTAATATTTTCCCACTGAGGAAGCGGAACCATATTACATATTCAGAATCTTTGCTGAACATAAAAGAAAACTGTAAATCACACTTTTCCCTCAAAATATGTCAATATTATATGATATTAAAGCATCACTCTAAAGTATTGCAGTAAGACCAGCATCTTTATCGAACAATGTATTAAAATTCCTCTTCTGTCTCAAAATGTTAAAAAAAAAGAGAAAAAAAGGAGAAGGTACTGCTGAGCCCTACAGATCAACAGATACAGGCTCCAAGAGATTCAGGCAGCAAATTCCTCAGAAATCACGTCTTCCCTCCTCCCTCAAATAGTAACGATTAATAAAAAGACTGCTTGCCACAAATTTATCCTTTCTTAAGCATGGGAACTAATTTCAGCTGTGACTGAACCACATGGGTAGCCCTGAAGGCAGGCTCTAAGTCATACTGAGTTCCATAGGTCAAGACTGGCACCTTAAACTCTATCCAAAATCTAATATCAGCAGTCAGTGAAAGCTACCCAGCATTATATGAAGTAGACCATAGAAACTGTCTTTTTGTATTCTCAATCAGTTCTGTTGCCCAGACAGTGCCAAGTGGTTATCTAACCACTTTGTACAATGAAGAGAGAAAGGCGCCACAAGTACATTCAACCCAATTCTTACAGTGTGAAAGCAGCTTGTCCCTCAATACTTCACAAATCCTACAATGTACATTAATATATTTATTTTGAAAAAAGTCTGGTTTTTACACTTACAAAATGTGGTCAGGAGATCAAGCAGCATCCTTTTCTGCTAGAACAACAACTATTAGGAGTAAAAACAGACTAAACCAACTCATACACTTATTCAATTCAATGTAAAACTTCTTCTAAACATTCATATGAAAGGAAATAAATAGATCTTAGTATGGAAACTTAGTTAATATATCACTAACTCTATAAGAGAAGGAACAATAATCTCACTTTAAACCATAATGTCTCTGGAAAATTAGCATGAAAAAAAATGTGTATTTGTCCTTGAAATAAAATGATAGAAATGAAAATCAAAGTAACAGGGAGCCATCTTTACAACATAAATTTTAGAGAAGAAGTGCTCTTCACTAGACAAATTATATCAATGCCTGCAGGAGTAAAAGAGAAGTGAGTGTATAATGAACCTCATTCTCCCTTTAGCACTATCAGTATAGAGTCGTAATTCAGGTGAGCTACTATATGAACAGCATAAGGGAATGGTATGGCATATCTGCAAAAGCTTTTGTCATGGATGAGCATGTCTGATAGTCACATTTAGTCTTCAAGTGCTGCCAACTAACAGGAGAGCTAGACTGACAGGTGCACAAGAGCCATGTTGGAAACATGGTTATGCTGTATACTGACAATTCATGTATCTCCTGATCTGTTTATGATCCTAGAGCACACCACTGGATCACACCTTATCCCAGTGAGAATCATTGCAGGAAAATTTTATGTTTCCTGGTTTTGCCAGTGGTAAATATATAAAAAGTAAAATCATGGAGATGAACAGACAAAAGATAACAAAACTTAACAGATAATATTTCAAAGCTGTATATGGGCAAACGCGCATTCACTTCTAAGAACACATGTATCAGCTACTGCTGATGGCACTACAGATTTGTGTGTCTGATTTGGCCAGTCCCATATGTCTTGTGTTACACTTACACTATCTTTTACATCTCGTTTAATTAAATAAGAATACAATTCCCTACAAAGCCTTTGGGTCTGTGAAATAGGTCTGAATTTATTACCAGAAGTGTTTCTCAATTCTTAAAACATCTGATCACTTTGATTATTTTGAGGCAAACATCCTTTTTTGCTAAGAAAAGGTGAATCAAGGTTGTACAACTCCTATCCAGACAAAAATATTGTGCTTTTGTAATCCACTCATTGTTCTGTCCTAATAACAGCCAATATACAGTCTCATAACTACAGTGTTGAAAGGATGTGCATTTTCTTAAATTCATTGTAATAATTGCATTGAGACTTAATGCCATTGTTTCAAAGAGAACAAAAATTCTCCAGATCTTAGAAAAGGAATGACACCCAATTGACATAACTGAGGAAATGAAAGTCAATAAAATATAATTTTCCGACATAATAATTGGTTAGAGCAAGCACTATTCTTCTAAAGCATCCCATACAATCTATAATAATCACTTGAGGACACCTTTTTATTTTAAGGTCCATTTAAAAGACAACAGCTTTCAGAAGCAACTTAAGAAGAGATTTTGGTGCTGAAAATAGTCAAAGGAAAGACTGCCACCTACTGAATCTTTCCGTCCCTATTCCTCTAAGTCCCGAGAACACTTCCCATCTTTTAAGCACTGGAAAGTCCAACCTTTTCTTTGCTAAATATTCATTGGGCAGGATAACATCGCCACAAAAAGACAAAAGAAAAAATTGATTAATTTTCATCCTATTGAAATTTCTATTAAGAGTTCAAAATTAAATATTGTGTATATGACTTCGGTTTTTAATCAGCTTCTCTTTCATGATTAAAAAATACATCAAGATGTAAATACATTATGTGCTAAATATATGTACTTTTAGTTACATGAAGCTAAAAAAGCTTTCCAAAACCATAGCACTTCTAAAGTAACTTATAAAATAACCCATTCAACACCTGTATTTGTTGTTTTCCTTCATTTAGTTTTCAAAATTAGGCCAAGGCCATTTTTGGCTTGGCATATTCTTCATCTTACATTCTTAAAAAAGCCCCAACACAGCTCCAATAGAAATTATTACATCATGGCTCCTTAGCAGTAAAGACAACAGGAAGATTATCAGATTAGATTGGGTTTTGTCATTACATAAATAGTGCTTATCAAAGAAGATTAAAACTGGAAGTAAAAAATATATTATATGTCTGTAAGATTTTAGATAATACTCCCAATTAGAGATTACTGCTCATTTCTCAGGATTATGGGTTCAGTTATAGATAGTACCCAGGACTGTTACTGGGTTGAATGAATATACCTTGACCTATCAAACTGGGGAACTTTTTTCTTTCAGTCTGTTATCCCTCAGGTGGATATACTGAAATATTCAGATGAATTACAATCCTTTATTCATTACCTAACATATAACCAAAAAGCTATAAAATTGTTGAAAATTAGACTGAAATTGTTTCACATTAAATTCTACAAAAACATTTTCAGGAAAAAGACAAGATTGTCCCAACAAATTTGTAATGCAGACTCTTTGTTTTCACCCCCTATTTTCTTTCTCTGATATAACAGAGATAAAAAGGAAGAAGTAAATAGGTTTTCTACTGTCTAATCTGAACTGAAACATTACAAAGCTTTTCTTAGCATCTTTCATTTGTTTCTACTAGTGCCTAGACAACTTGTATCAAATTAAATAATTTAAAGCACTGTCTTCAGTCAAAACAAATTAAATAGCTCTTTTGTTACTTGCCCTTTTTCTCCTTTGCACTATAGTTAATGAGAAGACCATTGAGTTGGTTTCATAGCTGAGGAATAACTAACATTACTTTTTTTCTATTTTTTTTCCCACTTACACGTCATCAACGCGTAGCTCCTTTACTTCAATACAGGCTATAAAAGACAATGTTTTGTCACGGTTTTGACTTACAACAGAACTAATTCTGTTCAGTGATTTTACTTTTCAGCTCAGTCTTTTCTAACTAACTGCACTTTCTGAAGTTTACAGCATATTTTCATAGCCAATGTCTGCTTCTAGCAGTGATAGCACTTGATGTTTATAGTTACTACCAAGGATTGGTATGCAGAAAGGCTCTTGCTTATACTTGCTGTTATGGAGGTCACGGTCTCTGCTAAATCTTGTGTACCATGTTGGGGGTGCAGTAAGCAAGAGGTCACACCTGCAGGGATGATTGGCCAGGACAGGTGATCCTAAACTTCATTAATAGATGCGGTAAAACAATTTTCACATTTGTGATTATGAGAACTTTCTCTTCAAAATATTAAATGTTGGCAGGGAAAGAGTAGACAGTATTCCTAAAGGAAGTTGTAAACATGATGTGGTGGGTTAACCTTGGCTGGGCACTGGGTGGTCACCAACCTGTTCTATCACACACACACATACACACACAGAAGGGCAAGGGGGAAGAAAATAAGATGGAAAAACCTCGTGGGTCAAAATAAGGCATTTAATGAAAAAAAAAAGCAAAGCCAAGCACACGGAAGTGAAGGAAAACAAAGATTTATTCTCTACTTCCCATCAGCAAGCAATGTCTGGCCCCTTCCCAGGAAGCAGGGCTCCAATACACGTAGTGGTTGCTCTGGAACAAAATGGATGTCCCTCTCTCCTTCTCGTTTTCCCTAGCTTTTATTGTTGAGCAGACATCATATGGTATAGAATATCCCTTTGGTTAGTTTGGGGCTGCTGTCCTGGTTGTGTCCCCTCCCAAGATCTTGCCCATCCCATCCCACTGTGGGGAGGAATGCTGGAAAGACAACCTTGGTGCTGTGTGAGCACTACTCAGCAGTGGCCACAACACAAGTGTGTTATCAACACCCTTCTAGCTCCCAGTACAAAGCACTGCACCATGAGGGCTGCTATGGGGAAAATCAACTCCAGCTCAGCCAGACCCAATACACATGAATAAGGATGGAATACTAGAGAGGGCAACCCTCCACATAATTTCTAGAATCAGTGATGATCTAGCAGCATTTCTACTGATATATGTACTGACAAGGACCTTTAAATTGTAATTACACTTTCAGTAATTACTGTGGAGAACCTAGTCAAGGTCAGTAGAACAATAAATGTATTACTTGAGAGATGTGATCTGATACATAGGAACAGTTTCTGACAATCCAAAAAGTCCCTGTAAGTCGTTTGTTCCTAAAAACTACACCTTCAGAGTCAGTGAAAGTCAGAGGTTTATTATTAAGCCATCAAATCAACATGTAGATACCATGATGTACTTCTGTTTCCACAGGAGTCACCAGAAGCAAGATCTTGTGATTTAGTAGCTCTGAAAGAAATAATCATGTAAAGAGATAATGTACATGGAATGAAGAAATCCATCTACACAAAATCTGTCATTTAATAATCTAATAATATTTCACAGATACTATTTTGTCTCATGGACCAATATATCCTAAATACCTCTTATTATAAATGCTTCTCTTTTCTTAGGGGCTGGGGTAGGTTTTCCTTTACTTTAGAGTTCATCAAAGACTTTTGAAACCATGGGAAAAAAAGACATTTCTGAGTGTTCTGGTAGAAATGGACTTGCAAGTTTTTCAGTTTGAGTTATTTTTCTACATAAGAAGACATCCTGTAAGTTTCTACTTTATGTCAGACATAGTTGGCATTGACTGTGTTGACTAGATCTCTTCTGACTACACTGGAAGCATAGATTTTCAACCTATCTAAATCTGGAGTCGAATCCCACACCTATTGTCTTCTCGTAACTGTTTTTATACTTGTAGAGGGTGGGGCTGTAAGAAGGGAAAGGGAAAGGGAAAGGGAAAGGGAAAGGGAAAGGGAAAGGGTTTGACTGGAAACCCCTTAGTCACCATGAACATCACTAAACTTAGTTTAATGTTTTCAGAAGATGGCATATTGGTTTACATTCCTTGATATAACAACATAGGCTGCTTTATTTGAAAAGTCTAAAATATCATAAATATCAGGTGTCCCCAAAATTTAGCATTGTAATAGTATAAACTACTTGTTGATAAAAGAATGTGGTTCCATTAATTGATAGATCCTATATACTTCTACATAAGTAGAATTTCAATAACTGACAAAAGTTTATGTAAAATAGGGAAAAACCCTAGTAAACTCTATGCATATACTCATGATTAGCTCATGAATATTGAGCTAATGTCTTATCACACTCTCCATCTAAAGAGGACTAAGCAAGCTACAGACTTTATACTGCACCTAGCAAATACTTTGTTCATGAGGTCAGAGTTTGTATCTGGAGACCGGCTGATAAGAGCTGGAAGGTGTTAAGAGTTGGAAAGGATTTTAGCACTGTATACTTGGAAAGAAGGTAATTATCTTTAGATGATGATATACTGAAAGGCAGAACCAAATCAGACAGAAAGCCCAGTCAACAAAGTCACTGCAAATTGAGACTTACAGTGTTTTCCATTTGGCAACCTTCTGCCTACCAGAGTTTGAATGACTGACTCAGGCGAATATTTTCTGAATCTTAAACCTTGCATGCAGGAAAAGGTAAGAAGAAGGTAGTATTTCTAGTCTGCTCTTGGATTTAGGGACCACAACTAAGTTAAGATATTAAAATTGAAATATGGAAGCTTCAGGTAAAACTGAGAAGATCCCAGTTTTAGGTTTAGGTTTAGATCCCATCTCTGCTTAAACTGCGGAAAACAGACTTTCCGTTTATGTCACTTTCATCCTGCCAAATGGATTAACAAACAAAGTGCTAGCATATTCTGACCATTTTCCCCTAAAATACTCTCATATTGCTTAAAATATTCCATATCTGACCCACTGGGCCTGACAGTAAATACTTTTTAGTCATGGTACACATATAGAAGCCCTGACTTTCAGCTCTTGTTACGAGCAATACTTAAGTGTTTCATCCAATGGAGATTAAATTTAACAGGTAACACTAAGGAATTATCATTCAGGATATCCTGCTATGCAGGCAAACATTTAGTATATCAATGATCAAGTTCAGCCACTTGCTCCACAGTATTTGCTCCTTTGCCTATGCAGAAGGGATTTGAAATATCTGTTCGAAGTACCACATGTAGAAATTCATCATCTACATCTCCTATGTGTTTGTCTGGGTGAGTCACGCTCTCCTTAAGGGGCATGCAACAGGAACAAACTGAAACACAGGAAGTTCTCTCTGAATATCAGGAAACACTTTTTTACTGTGAGGGTGACTAAGACCTGGCACTAGTTGACCAGGGAGGTTGTAGAGTCTCCATCCTTGGACATATTCAAAGGTCATGTGGACATGATTCCACACACTGTTTGAGTTTTGGGGTTGGACTTATTAATGTCTAGAGATCCCTTCCAAACTCAACATTCTGTGATTCACTGCTACTGAATTCATTCTCTGCAGTTTAGGTGAAAGGGAATGTCTATTTGGGGAATTTAGACACTGAGTTTCAGTGGTATGAACATGAGCTTTAAGATCTTTTGTTACTTCCAAACTATCATGTTACTTTCAAACTATCACCTCTAGGTTAATATTTTGAAAAATCTTATCACAGAATCACAGAATGTTAGGGGTTGAAAGGGACCTCAAAAGATCATCTAGTCCAACCACCCTGCTAGAGCAGGATCACCTAGATCAGGTCACACAGGAACGCATCCAGGCGGGTTTTGAGTGTCTCCAGAGAAGGAGACTCCACGACCTCTCTGGGCAGCCTGTTCCAGTGCTCTGTCACCTTCACCATGAAAAAGTTCTTCCTTATGTTTACCTGAAACCTCCTATGCTCCAGCTTGCACCCGTTGCCCCTTGTCCTAACACTGGATGTCACTAAGAGCCTGGCTCCATCCTCCAGACACTCATCCTTTACATATTTATAGATATTAATGAGGTCACCCCTCAGTTTCCTTTTCTCCAGGTTGAAGAGACACAGTTCTCTCAGTCTTTCCTCATAAGGGAGATGCTCCACTCTCTTAATCATCTTTGTGGGTCTGTGCTGGACTCTCTCCAGTAGCTCCCTGTCTTTCTTGAACTGAGGTGCCCAGAACTAGATACAGTACTCCAGGTGGGGCCTCACCAGCTCAGAGTAGAGGGGGAGGAGAACCTCCCTCGACCACTGGCCGCGCTCTTCTTAATGCAGCCCAGGATGCCATTGGCCTTCTTGGCCATGAGGGTGCATTGTTGGCTCATGGTCATCCTGCTGTCCACCATGACCCTCAGATCTTTTTCCTCAGAGCTGCTCTCCAACAGATCAGCCCCCAACCTGTACTGATACATGCGGTTGTTATTCCCCAGATGCAGTACTTTACACTTTGTTGAACTGCATTACATTTCTCCCCACTCAGCTTTCCAGCCTGTCCAGGTCTCACTGGATGGCAGCACAGCCTTCTAGCATGTCAGCCACTCCTCCCAGTTTTGGATCATCAGCAAACTTGCTGAGGGTACACTTTATCCCTTCGTCCAGGTCATTGATGAATATATTGAACAGCATTGGACCCAGTNGGAGGCCTTAGCTTTCCTTGTTGCATCCCTGCATCCTCTGACAACCTCTTTGTACTCTTCCCAAGTGGTCAGCCCCTCCTTCCATGTTCTATATACTTCCTTCTTCCACTTAAGTTTATTCATTAGCTTCCTGCCCAACCATGCAGGTCTCCTAGCTCTCTTACTTGATTTCTTACTCTTTGGGATGCTCTGATCTTGAGCCTGAAGGAAAAGGCACTTGAATATTAGCCAGCATGCTTGGGCCCCCTTATCATCCAGAGCCCTGTCCCATGGGACTTTTCCAATCAGTTCCCTGAAGAGGCCAAAGTTAGCCCTTTTGAAGTCCAGGGTAGCGATCCTGCTTGTGGCCCTATGTCTGCAGCATGTGATTCTGAACTCCACCATCTCATGGTCACTGCAGCGAAGGGTGCCCCCTACTTTCACATCCTCTTTGTTTATCAGTACAAGGTCCAGTAGCACTCCTCTCCTTGTCAGCTCCTCCACCACCTGCGTCAAGAAATTATTTTCAATGCACTGGAGGAACCTACTGGACTGTGCATGCCTGGCTGAAATATTATAAATATATAATGTTGCAGTAATGGGTTTAATGTGACTGTTATCTACAGAGTTTATAGTAGATCTATCCCAAAATGAACGACAAAGAAATTAGAAACATTTACTAGACTCCAGCCTACATATGAGGAAATATAAAAATACATTCTTTCTGAGATGTAACACAAAACACAATGACTATTAAACATAACGCAATGATCAGATTAACAATGCCCCCACTATATTTCTCTATTCTCTGCTCCGATCTGCTTGGTCCAGAAGACATTTGTGTTTGATGACAGCAGGCTGCAATAGTGATGTCATACTAGAGTAATTTCTCTGTTAGAAAATACCTTAAAGTTACAATTGGGAATTTTCAAGCCAGATTATTATAAGGAATGGAAATACTATTGCTTTGGTCATTCCCCAGGCAGCACTTCTAGGGCTGTAAAAGGCTGCTTAAGACCTGACTGTGATCCTTCCTCCTTTTAGCTTTTCACTGCCTCAGAAACCCTATCTCACACAAATTAACAGGCAGAAGCTGGAATTACCAAGTATTGAATGTAATTACCTG
The DNA here is from genome assembly GCA_013401335.1 of Brachypteracias leptosomus. Lineage (NCBI taxonomy): Eukaryota > Metazoa > Chordata > Aves > Coraciiformes > Brachypteraciidae > Brachypteracias > Brachypteracias leptosomus. The sequence continues at coordinate 15,058 of VYZX01024702.1, forward strand.
CTGTTGTTTTCTGCTCCTTTTCCATTATAAGACATACAAATTATGTCTGAAACTTAAGGACACATGATATGAGTGCAGGAGAATGACAATGTCATTGCTGCTCAATGTTAAAACCCTTACTAAACCTGCTGAAGCTTCTTTCCTTTGCTTCTTTGCTTGCCCCACCCCTTCCCTTTTACTTTTTGTTTCACTCTTCCTTTCTCTCTGTGCACTTTGATTCTTAACGGATATGTAAAATCACCGCATCGAGCACTAAATGATGCATGAAGAAGAAATGGAAATATACTTGCCCTCTGTGTGGTGCTATGCATTCACTGCTCTGCTGCTAGGCACTGCTTCATATGTGCATCTGCAATATTAAGCCCAGACTCATGTAGAAAGAAAATAACTGTAACTATCATTTCATTTCTCACAAGCAGCCAGTCTAAGCTCACTCTGAAGGGGTCCAAGCAACACAGGAGTGTAAGACAAAAATGCCTTTCACTTTTGTGGGAAGAGAGTAAGCATATGAACCCAAGAGATTTTTCCCACAGGTAAAGAAGGCAGAGCTACTTTCTACTTCCTGGTTAAACATTCTGAGCATTACTTTCCATGCTTGCATTTTGAATCTGGTTCCATTTCTAACAAACACTAGAAACATCACACTCTTTTGCTTACAAGCTAAACAGTGACACTGAGAAATTGTTTGGCTAGTGTTCAAAAAGAGAGCCTTTACACAATCCTCTGTGTTATACCCATCCATGCCTGGCAGACCTGTTCGATGAGCATTAACTAAAAAAAGACTAGGATTTTTTTTATTTTTTTTTTTTTTCAAAAAAGCTATTAGTGTACCAGCATTTACTAGTCTTGATTCTGACTGCAGTCAGTACTATATAATTACACATTATTATAGCTCTAATGACTTCTATAAATTTTCTAACAGATGTAGAAATGTAGCTTCCTCTCTCTCTTCTTTAGTGCAAAGTGATGGAATTTCTTATGCTTGTACTAAGAAAACTTAGTACTTTAAAAGCTTATGTGTGACACAGCAAAAAATGTCCTATTGATTGGAAAAACGAAAATTTTATCTCTTGATTCAAACAATACCTTTTCAATTCACAGTTGCTTGCTTTTTAGCATTCACCAGGACACAGTCTACTTTTTAGGACATGCCCATTCTATGCTTCTTGCTTTAGATTCAACCTGAAGTACAAAATACCAGAGATGTACATGTACAATTCTCATTTGCTAATTAGACCAACAGAGGCAAAATGCGTTAGTAATCTGGTGATATTCACACCAGATTACTGGCAGGTCTGAAAGGCTTTTGATATGACAATGGACTTTCCAAAGATGTCAATTAGTAAACACAACCTTTAGAAATTCATCTATATCTCAAATATGCAACATGCACTAAGTGTACGTGATAAAATAAGTCTATTTTTAACAAGCACGTAGAGAAAGAGAATAATGTATGTGTGGAAAAAAACATCACACTTTGTTTGTAAAAGCATGGATGGGGCTCTCAGCAACCTGGTCTAGTTAAAGATGGCCCTGTCCACAGCAAATGGGGTTGACCTAGATGATCTTTGAAAGTCCCTTCCAACCCAGACCATTCTATAGTTCTATGATAAAGTGGGGTTTATCAGAATCTTACCTTTTCCCCAAATGTTGTCTCTGCAAACGCTATGTACATACATTGATTTTTATATACTTAATATACTCACATCTTCCTTCACATATACGCTAATGTTGATTCAGAATGCAAAGAAAGTTAAGCATATACCTTGCTGGATCATAGCCGCAACTCTTTCAGATGACTACCTGAAAACAAGCCTTTCTGCTAGAGAAACTCTTTGATCAATAGAGGTCAAAAATGTTATCCTTGCCAGCTCTCAAAGTGGAGTTATTACCCACAGTTGTAATAAAATGTTCCATGTTTATAGGTTCAAGTCCTAATGGACATGAGGATGACAGCTGTGATGGCAGAAAAGGATCTTCTAAGATGTTTATCAAGCTATGGGCATTCTATCCTTGGAAGGTTGCCTTTCTGTACAGAAGCGTATAGTCACTGGCTCTTCTGCACATATAACACTGGAGTCTGATACATTTATGAAGCTTTATTCCTTAATTCAAGCTATAGAAATTGCACTGAAAGCCTGATGTCCCCACATTAGCAATGATATTTGTTATCTGTAAAACAATATCAAGAAGGGCATTTTAATATGTTGCAACCAAAACTAGCCATAGGATGGCAGACAGGAAAATGTTGACAAATGATGAAACAGTTTTATACGATGGAAGATAGATCATCTTACATGTTCTAGTATGGAAAGGTACATATTTTTCATAAGGGAAATAATTAGAAAGCTCAAAATAAATAGCAAGCTGATTAAAAGAAGTGGTGAGAGAAGGAAACAAACAACAAAAAACGTGCAATAAAAGCACAACATGTATGCAAATAATAAAAGCTGCATTATCTTCTGGAAAATCAGTCTATAAATGTTTGTGTTTGGGGAAGGCTAATTCCCGTGTTACCTAAGCAACTGTTGAAAATCATGCAGTAACTGTTGGTGCTTAGCCCTGGGAAAAGGATCTCAGTGATTTTGTCTTCTTTTTGTTTTGACGTAGTCTGTGTAACCCAGAACAGCTGGGAGAATCTATCTTTCATTCTAAAATTTCTGAATGCTGGAGGAAAGTATTATTTTACCAGTGTGGGAAACAAGTCCCTGCTATTATTTACACTATTTCTATGAAATTAATACTTATCAGTACCCAGGAGTACTAGCTACATTCTTTTGGCATTTTCTAGGAAGATGTAAGAGGTTCTATTTGCCCCTAGGGCCCTATTCAAAATACACACGGTGGTCAAAAAAAAAAGATTATGTAAGTCCCAATAAACTATATGTCATATGTTCCAGTTAAAGTACCATTCTAGAGCATAGACCATTATTAAAAGACACATCTCCCTTTTTCCAGAGCTTTGGATCATCAATTTCATGACACTTTGGCTTGGTATGTATAATTGCTTTGCTTTAAATGCTTAAAGCAAATATATGAAAGACTCTAACCTGTAATATTTCACATTGCATGCTTTGAAAACAGTAGCATAAATATCCAAGTATGGGAATAATAGATTAAAAAAAAAAAATCAACAAACATTTAGGAAAATATTGTGAGATAGCATACTTTAATGACGTTTGTAAAGTACCTTTTAAAAATGATGTGATTGCATATCTTAATAAGAATGATAAGGCTTAAGCTCAATGTTGACCGTAAAACAGTGTAGAAGTTTTAAATCAGTTGCTAAATATTGATCATATTTTATATGAACTTGTATTTAATATAGAATAAATATTCATATTCCAGGACAGGAAATGCTGCTAAACAGCAGTATAATGAAGCTGAATCAATGAAGCGTCATGATTCATTATTATTTTAGTGTATGTTACTAGAATTTTTCTGCTACAGCATAGATATCATGACCTGTTCTGCTTTTTTGCTATAAATTTTCATTGATAACTAAGCTGTAAATATATGCTATAAAATAAAAATATCATGGAGATACTTGTTAAGATCCCTTGCATTTTCCTTGTTAGAAATTTTAAATAAGCATATTTGAATGTTTGGTCATCTCAAATAAAGGTGTTCAATTTTTGAAATGATAACCTCCTATTTCAAAATATACCAATAACAATAGTACAAAAACATACATAAAATCACCCACTTTCTTCAAATATTATTTGCATTGTTAGCGATAAGCTTCCTCCCCACCATGATAGGCTTTATACAAACAGTTTGCCCTCATCCTCGGATACCTTTCACTCCAAGCATTACCAATTTAGGCCTAAATGAAAGAAAACTAACTTCCAGTGAATTTCAACTAAGCTGTTTTGGGAATCCAGCCTACAACAACAACAATAACAAAATAACCTGTAGAACTCTCTGCCATACTGTTGCATAAATGTTTGCAGCCCAGTTAAATTACTGGGAAAAGGAACAGCTACCTTTTTGTTCCTTCTTTTTATTTTTTTTTCTTTTACCATTGATGCAAGCTAAACAGAAGCTCACTGAATACAAAACCTGAACATTGTACTCCTGATGATTTGTATTGCATGAAAATAAAAGGCAATTTCTCATTTACTCAATATTGTCAATTATCAAATATCTTCAGCTACATAGGTAACTGCTAAAGCATAGACTGGAGACACTGCATCTGTGACTCATGCATTTAACCTCTTTTGGAAAGTCACAGGTGTTTGTAAAGATACCAGGCCTTGGCCCTATAACCACTTATCCACGTGAATAACCTCAGTTACATGAGAGAACCTCATTAACTTGGCAATGTCATTAAAAACTCATAAAACTGGCTCTGAGCCAACACATGAAAGCCAAGCTGATATTCCTATGTTAATAGTAATGATCCTCACTTCTTTTCAAAGACATGAAAGATGAACTTATTTATCTTATCTATAAATAGATGGCATGTAACAGACACTGTATTTTGTTTTAATTAAAACATCTCTGTCCTTTCCAAAAATCATCTGCCACACTAAAGGCAAGCTCCAAGGACATCCTGGGAATGTTCCTGTTGGGGCAGGAGGAGGAGTGAGCCTGGTCTTCTTCCAGCTCGGACCACAGCACTGTTTGCCTTTAGCCCTTCCTCTTGTCACCCTATCAAGTGGGGTAAAGGCGGCACACACAGCACAGTCCTTGCTTCTTCACTACCCGTTTTGCCTTCTATTACCTTGTTTCACTGGCTCACTATCGTCTCTCTCAAAAGAGGTACGTCTACGTAGAATATGCAGCAGCAAATATATCCATAAGATATATGTATGGCAAATTGTGCTGCAGTGCAAGATGTTAAAACCACAACAAAGAACTAATTGCAAGTGTCCTTAAAGATTTTAATGACAGAATATGCAAGTGAAAATAAACTATCCACAACAGTATGTAAATAAAAATAAAAGTTTCAGTGCCTTTTAAATAAGGGTATGCTGCTCACATCTTAAAGGTCACAGATCAAAGTAGACTTTCTTAAGGGGCTAGAGGCAAAATAAAGTCATTGCTCTATCTGTTATGGTAACATGGGTTATACACAATCCTGAAAATTTGATATGAAGCAAAATTGATTAGGTTTGCTAGTTCCTAGTCATCATTAGCCATCATTGTTGTGTAAAAGAGCATGATACACTTGGACACCAAAAATGAGCACAAAAAGCAAGCCCAGGCCTTCTTTCCTATCTAAAACACTTCAGCTGAAGTTTGCATGGAGGGAGATTGCGCTACAAAAGGTATAATCTCACATTACCATTTTGCATGGGATTGACTAATCATGACACTATGGATGGCACTTTAACATTAGATGTTCTGTTTCTTTACCACCTCAACCATCTAAGTGTTCAATGAAATTAAACAAAAGCTGAGGTTAAAAAAATTTTTGCCTTCAAAAATTATCATAATCAAATCAAGATAGAAAAAAGTATCATGACATACATATATATGAACCTGTAGCCTGTGAACTCATCAGCTATAAAAGCATTCATTTACTCTATCTTACAACCACGAATCTTAAAATTCATAACCTTCCCATTGCAAAAACCTTTGCCATATTTTGGGAGGTTTTGGTCTAGTATTCAAAACTTACTTCAATCTTAATTCATTTTAAGTTGAATTATATTTTCTTTCTCAATAATGTTACTTTATAGATGATATTTCAATGTATTGAAAAAAAAGTCATAACAGATTAAATCAGCAAAACTGTCACCTTTCGAGATCAGGAAAACAAATTTAAAATAAACTCTGCAATTCTGCAGAACATAAGTCTCCACTAGTTTTTGCATGTTTCATCACGGTTGATTGTCCATTATCTATACAAAACCCAATAAAAACTTGTAAAATAGTATAAATTCAAGCATTTTCAGCAAGATACTAGTTTTTGAGAGCATAAACAGACCAGCTTCATCATAAAGTTCATCTTCAATACAAAATGTAAGAACTACTTCAGGAAGTCTTTTACAAGGTAGTTCCAATCTGAATACAGGAAGAAAAAAATGTTCTCCAAGATCAGATATTGCAAGTTACTTGCTCTGCTTTGTGATACCAACAAACAGGGAACCACCAAGCATATCCACATCCTTGACTGAGTCAAACCTAAAGTAATTCTGTCAAATGGTTCATCCTAAGGCAGTAAATAAAACAAGCTTATTCTAGTATACTAACTATACAAAGAAATATGTTAGGTTTATTACTTTTTGAGAATTTTATTCATATCTCCAACCAGCAAAATTCTTCATCTGCTTAACTCTAACCATAAAGAACACTTGCAGGCTCGAGGGAAGCCATTTAATGACTTGAACATGTGCTTTGTTGTAGGAAAGCTAGAGCACTTGGCAACCTGTAGAATCACTCTTTCATATGTAAGAACAACAACAAAATCCCCTGTTCAACTCAACGGCTACAACCAACTTCAGTTACAGTTAAAAATCAAAAAGAATTAACTTTGAATTACTAATCAAGACATCCTGCCTAAGTTCAGACTGCTACAGTATTATCTTTTGTTTCAGGACTGTGACCTATTTATCACGTCTTTCTAGATTGGCCATTTTCAAGCAAAATGAATATTCATCAAACATTTTAAAGAATATTGATCAAGCTTTCTTTGAATGTCTATTACATAGGTAAGCATAGATTCTATATTTTTAATTTGTGAACTAGACCAAAGAAACTCTTCACCAAGAACTTTCTGAATATTTTGTGTAATACTCAAATATGTTTTAACTTTTATACTACATGAATTTCCCTTAGTTCAATTTTTTTTTCTTACTTCTGGATAAATTATTCTTCAGAAAAATAGCTTCTTGTTTCGTTACCATGAATTAGCATTCTTTAACTTATTAAAATAGTTGTCACGGCTAAGTTTCCTAGGTGGAAATGTATTATATTGGAGATGGCAAGACCCTGAGAGCAGTAAGCAATATACCAAGACATAAAAAAAAGTTGATGATCTAGGTAAAGTTACTTATTTGGGGCCAATGTAAACACAGTTTAGCTAATGCAAAATCTTTAGAAATCAAACTAAAAGAAATACACAAAGAATCACTCTTGTAGGATTTTTTATCTCGTGAAGCTATCCCACGTGTGTGCAAATTTGATTTCCAGCAAATGGCAGCAGGGAGAGCAGCGCTAAACCCGGACCTGCTCAGACAAGCTCCTGCCTGTTCCCATGATGCAATGGGTGCACCCTTTTCCTGCTGGGCTGCATGGGAATTCAGGCTGCTCTGTACCCAGACCCATCTTCTGGATATTTTTCTTTTCTGGCAGTTTTATAGTAGCTGTTTAGGAATTTGTTTAGTGAGATTACAGCATGGCTCGAAAGTAACAAAAAAATAGACCTGAGAAATCAAGTGTAACTGAACAGACCACTTAACGGGAGAATCGGATGCTCCATGCGCACAGGGTATGAGGTGCCAAGAAACTACTATGTACTCAGGGCTCAATAGCTTTTATTAAGGCAATAATAAAGTAAGCCTTGTTTGTCTATGCAGCTGGCGAAGTCTCCTTAAGTCACAGTCTTCCAGTTTCTACTCTAACGTCTCTTCCCCCCAGCTTCCCTTCAGTAAGGGAATGACCATCAACTAACCTTATTAAGACAAATGATATTTTAGACTTAGGCAGTGAAAAGAATTTATATCAAAAATTTTTTATGATAAAAAATACCATTAAGTTAACATAGCTGCATCTAGACTCAGCTTATGACATTCAATAAGGCAATTACTGCAATTAAAATAACTGGGACAAATGCCATTTGAAAAAAGCATATATGTAGTATGTGTTTACTGGAGAAAAGTTAAAACTTAACACATTTTGTATTTTTACTACTAAGACATCATTTCCTATTAAGACAGCATTGACTATTGACTAATTCTTAAATTCATGTGGACCTAATCTACAGACCAATTTAGGACTTGAAATTTAAATTTTGAAACGAAACATATAATGCAAATAAATGCAAACTTATTACATAACTGCATATGCATTTCCAAAATTTCTTAAGTCTTTGTAGGTTCTACTAAGTGATGTTACTTGAAAAACAGTCAGAAATGAAAACAAGCAGATGTAATTTTGCAAGTAACATATTAATTGCAAATATCATAGTTGAACTGTACACAGTTCACAGCTGCCAAAATCTGTTGTCTTTGTAGTGCTGTTATTCTAATGTTGCAGGTCAAAACCAGCAAACAGCTGTTCAATATCTAAGGATTTTACTAAATAATGCAAGACTACACAAACAATGGGATATGTACCGAAAGGAGCAAAGCAGAAAAAGGGAAGATAATTATTTTTAATCCTGTTATGGATTAAAGGGCCGTATTATATAATGAATTTCTGACAAAACCTCACAAAATAGTGCTATGAAATGTGTAAATCTCCTCTTCCTTTTTTTTTTTTTTATTTTTTATTTTTGTCTTTCTTTTCTTCTTGTGCCAAAGTGCCATTTCAGCTCTTTTACAACTCTTTGTAAAACTAGGTCAAATTCAGTAACCAGTTTCTGCTTAAAAATGTTTGGTTGTCTGTTTTACAAACCATCTGAAGAAGGGGAAATCTCCTTTAATCTAGGAGGGCAAGAGGGGGAGGCTGGGACGTGCACACAGCTGATGCTCCTGCTTTAACAGGAGCAATGGCAGCTCTAGAAACAAACCTCAGGCTGAACACTTTAAAAAGACTAGGCCACACAGAACAGAGTCACAGAATGGTAGGGGTTGGAAGGGACTTCTGGAGATCATCTAGTTCAACCCCCCTGCCAAAGCAGGTTCACCTAGGGCAGGTTGCACAGGATCACATCCAAGAGACTTTAGAAAGTCTCCAGAGAAGGAGATTCCACAACCTCTCTAGGCAGTCTGTTCCACTGCTCTGCCACACTCATAGTAAAAAAGTTTCCTCTTATGTTTAGGTGGAACTTCGTGTGGTCCAGTTTATGCCCATTGCCCCTTGTCCTGTCAATGTGCACCACTGAAAACAGCCCCAGGTCTGTCAGTATTTCTTCATATGAGAGATGTCTCAATCCCCTACTCATCTTTGTATCCCTCCATTGAACTCTTTCACAGAATCACAGAATCACAGAATGACAGAATCTTAAGGATTGGAAGGGACTCGAAAGATCATCTAGTACAAACCCTCTGCCAGAGCAGGACCACCTAGACTAGGTCACGCAAGTACACATCCAGGCAGGTTTTAAATGTCCAGTAGTTCCCAGACTCTCTTGATCTAGGAAGCCCAGAACTGGACATAGTACTCCAGATGTGGCCTCACCAGGTCAGAGTAGAGTGGAAGAGAACCTCCCTCCAGCTGCTGGTCACATTCTTCTTAATGCACCCCAGAATACCATTGGCCTTCTTGGCTACAAGAGCACACTGCTGGCTCATGGTTAACCTGTTGTCCACCAGGACTCCCAGGTCCTTCCTCATGTAGTGGCTTTCCAGCAGGTCAATCCCTAACCTGTACTTGTGCATGGGGTTATTTCTCCACAGATGCAGAACTCTACACCTTCTCTTGTTGAATTTCATGAGGTCCCCCTCCACCCAACTCTCCAGTATGTCCATATCTTGCTGAATGGCAGCACAGTCTTCTGATGTATCAGCCACTCCTCCCAGCTTTGTACCATCAGCGAATTTGTTGAGGGTACACTTCATCCCTTCATCCAGGTCATTGATTAATATGTTGAACAAGACTGGACCCAGTACTGTCCCCTGGGGAACATCACTAGCTTCAGACCTCCAGCTAGACTCTGCACCACTGATCACAACCCTCTGAGGTCTGTCATTCATCCAGTTCTCAATCCATCTCAGTGTCTACTCATCTAACCCACACTTCCTGAGCTTATCTATGAGGATGCTATGGGATACAGTATCAAAAGCCTTGCTGAAGGTGAGACAGGCAACATCCACTGCTTTCCCCTCATCTACCCACCTAGTCACATCATCACAGAAGGCTATCAGATTGGTCAAGCATGAATTTTCCTTGGTGAATCCATGCTGATCATTCCTGATAACCTCCTTTTCCTCCACATGCTTAGAGATGACCTCCAGTATGAGGTGTTCCATCACCTTTCCAGGGATGGAGGTGAGGCTGGCTGGTCAGTAATTTCCTAAGTCCTCCTTTTTGCCATTTTTGAAGACTGAAGTGACACTGGCTTTCCTCCCATCCTCAGGCATCTCTCCTGTTCTCCATGATCTTTCAAAGATGATGGAGAGTGGCTTAGCAATGACATCAGCCAGCTCCCTCAGCACTCGTGGATGCATCCCATCTGGGCCCATGGATTTGTGTGTGTCCACTTTGCCTAAATGATCTCCAACCCAATCCTCATTGACCAAAGGAGATTATTCCTTCCTCCAGACTTTCATACAAGGGACTGTGATTACTGAGAGCCAGTTCTATCCGTAAAGACTGAAGCAAAGTCGGCATTCAGTAACTCCACTTTCTCTGTATCTTCCATCACCAGGTCAACCACCTCATCCAGCAGTAGGCCCATTTTCCCTGGTCTTCCTTTTCCTACTGATGTACTTGAAGAAGTCTTTCTTATCTTTTACATAATTTGTGAGATTCAACCTTAGCCTTCCTCTTTGCATCCCTGCATACTCTGGCAACATTCCTATATTCCTCCCAAATGGCCAGTCCCTTTCTCCACCTACTGGAAACTTCCTTCTTCCATTTGAGTTTTTCCAGAAGCTCCTTGCTCATCCATGCAGGTCTCCTGCCTTCTTTGCTTGATTTCTTACTAATAAAGATGCACCAATCTTGAGTGTGGATGAAATGGTGCTTGAATATTAACCAGCTCTATTGGGCCCCCTACCTTCTAGAGTCCTAGCCCATGGGATTCCTCCATGTAGGTCTTTGAAGAGGTCAAATTAGCTCTCCTGAAGTCCAGGGTAGCTATTCTACTTATTGCCCTGCTTTTTCTTCACATGATCCTGAACTTCACCATCTCATGGTCACTGCAGCCAAGTCTGCCCCCAGTCTTCATGACCCCAACCAGATCCTCTTTGTTTGTTAGTACAAAGGCCATCAGCACACATCTTCTCGTTGGCTCCTCCCCATCTGTGTCAGAAAGTTATCATCAATGCACTACAGGAACCTCCTGGACTATGTGAGCAAGAAGGTTTCCCTGGAAGGGTGCAAGAGGAACCAACATAGTCATACCCAGCCTTGAGGTGATTGGCCTTCTGGCTCTCATCTTGGAAGGCAGTCAAGGAACATCTGTCACTGCTCTGGTTGACCTGGCTTATTCCTTACTTAGATGTGACGGCATAAGCATTGCTATCTTGGACCCTCATGTGGCATGGAAGTCACAATTTTTACACTGTGCAGTAGACTGCACAGTGTAACCTGCCTTGCATGCTCCAAAAGCTGCCCCAGAAACTGATCCAACATGCAGGAAGTGGGAATAGCCAAGGGATTTGTTTCAGGATTGTGCTGCTGCTTCAAACTGAAGTGCTAAGGTAGATGCAGCCCAATGCAACAGATGTAATTGAGAACTTTTTTGTCACATTCAACTTAATTACCATTCAGTCCATAATGAATGACATTCACTCCGACTCAGCACAAGAACAAGCAGATTTGTTTGGTTTTAGGGATTTTTTTCTTAGTTGTTCTTCAGTGTGCTCTGCTCTTTGTTTTTCTGAATTTTGAAGAAATTATCTCTGAATGAGAAGCGCATTAATTCTCTCTAGAATCTCATGTAGTGAAAACATCAAACTTCATCTACAATCTAACAATTCACTTTTTCTTGTATATGAGAGTGTATTAAACTTTACTTCATTTAACAATATAAAACCTCTCTCATCTTTGAAAACTGAAAAAGAAATATTGTGAAATTACCACTCAGGGAAACATACACATTTCCTGTATTCTCTGTGTAATTTGTTTCCTCTAGTGATATGGAAATGTGGATGTTGTTTACCTCAGAAATATTCAAAATTATGTCTAAATGCTGTGAATAAAATAACCTCACATTTATTAACAGGACTAAGTGCAAAATATTAATTTCTGCAGGAGAAAGTGAAATTGAATGAAAATAATATTTAACAAACATCTCTCTATTTTTTTCCTGCCATTTTTCTTCAGGTGGTGTCTGGGGAGATTCATTTGGCATGGCTGTATTACTATTAGCAGGTGACAAAACATTTTTACCTAAGGGGAGGGGGAGAAAACATAAGCCTGAAAAATTACTGGCCTTCTGCTTCTGGAAATACTATTTCACCCCTGGCTAGCTCCTCCACAGTTCAGCAGTAGCAGCTTTAAAGCAATCCTTCCTCCTTCTGCTGCTTCCTTGGGCAATTATTACATCTTGTGCCAGGATGGATACACCTTTGCCTAGCTGATTAAACATACCTGAGATTAGTAAGAAAAGTAATTTTTGCTATGTGCCCATATTGAGATAGAAGGGCTTGTGAAGGTGCTTCCCATCTAGATGTGTCTCATTTGGCTCTCTACTGTCTGATGTAGGTAAAAGCATATTGTTTCTGGATTGCTTTTTCCTATATGTCCTTTCCCATCTTACACAATAACGAAGAAAAATGATATCATTTTTATGCAACATGGGACTTGTTCCCAGTTTATATCTTTAGTAATTTCTTCTTTAAAAGTTCCTCATTTACTTTAATAAAGAATGTTACGTCAGTAACACTCACTGCACTATCTATCTATCTATCTATCTATCTATCTATCTATCTATCTATCAGGACATCCCTAATGCCCTTGATTTCTCCTGCTCTTTTTCTGTGGCACATTGTAATTTCTGGGCTTTTTTAATTCTAATTAATTATAGGATGTTAGGATTTCTTAGCTCAGAGCTTGTGACATGTAAGTGGTGTGAGGCTGGTGTTCTGTAGTCCTTTTTAAAATAACTGTGCATTATACTTTTGCAGTCAGCTCAACTCCCTGGCTGCACCAGTGCTAAATGAAGCAAAGCCATGAAGAAAGCTCAAATGATGGATCTTCAGACGACCACATTGTTTCCCTGCTATCCCACTCCTTGGTGGGGCTTTGGCTTGAGGGAACTGAGGCTCCCTGCCTGGATGTGCAGGCATGGTGCAGGGGGTAGCAGTCAGGACAAGAGTCCCTCTGCCCCAGACTACCCAACACCTCACAAGGCTTTGCACACAAACATCCCTGTACATCACAACACAATTCTTCCATTTATGCTATGGAAACATCAGTCTGTCAAGCTGTGACAGCACCCTCGCATCACATCTAACATCTTCAACTGACAAAAAAAAAAAAAAACCCTCACAAAACCCAGTAATACCTTCTTAGGCAACAGGAGCTTCCTCACAGGACTACTCCTTTGGGCAATAAATTACAGAGTTTAAATGCAGCCTGGCCTCGTCATTTGGCCTCAGGGTCAGGGCATGGTCCATGGCTCTGTTTTATTCGGTAGTACAGGCACAGCTACTTCTCTAGATAGCTTCTAGCACCTTAATCCTACAATTTAGAATTAATTAATAACCCCTCCCAGTCTTACTCTTATACTTAAAGGCCATAACAAGTGCCTAACATAACTGGATTTTTTAATCCTGGTTATGTAAACCTGAGATGACACAATCAAGGTTGGAGATTCCTATAGCAGTTTAATTCTTGTGTCTGATAGATGTCACTGTCATTGATGATCCTAATTAACATTTGCTATACTGTAATTTTACATACTCAGTAAAGCTTAATTGTATGTAAGATGGAGAGTTTTTTAACAAAAATGTGGTACATGGTGATGCCATGAGTCTGAGGAACTTCTCATGAAATATTTAAGCATTTGCCACAAATACTCTATAAAAGCTAATTTACATTAGTCCTACCTAACAGCCAAAACCTGCTTTTTATACTTAAAATCATGCTGCTATTACATTTTACAATCACATGACTTTCCTAGAATCTCTTCTTTTGGAAGTTAATACTCTTTCTTGTCTTTTTAATAATGATTATTTTGTGTCGTAAATATATGCCATGTGAAGTTTCTGTAAGTCTTGAATAATAAAAAAACTAAAAAATTTTTTTAAAAAAATTTTTCTTAGCTGTATTTGTGACTTGCATTGGAATGTCAGATCTGCTGGCATGATTTTACCACTGAGAAGAGGGGATTTTTAAATAGTATCTGATAACTATAAGAACAAATGAGAAATACAGTGTCTTGTTACGGTAAGATAAGACATATTCTATGAGGTCTCTGCCTTATGCATATCACTATTTCTGGTGATTCAATGAAAGTTCTCATACTTCCTAAGTAAAACTGATCTGTTCAATCTTACACATCTATATATTAGTAGTTACCATGATATGAAATAGCACTGAAATAAGCAATCCTTCTGGTTTCCAGGATGAATTTTTAAGCAGCCTTAAGCTATGAACAACTACTGCCATTTCCCACACTGCCAGAAGAAAGACCACTATTAAGCATGTTTACAAAAGCAGGGAGAGCAATACTTTTGGCTACTGTTCAGATTCTAGGCAGATTCTCAGTGTTAAATACATAATTAAGTTAGAATTGTAAAGTGTTACAGGTTGGCTGGGGCAACCCCAGATGCCCAGTAAAAGCAGAACGTCGTGACATGCTGGATGTCAGAAAAACTGTATGGGATAAGCACAATCTTTTAAATGACAAATCAGAATCATTTATCACTGAATAGCTGCAAATTTAGTATCTGTATTTTAAGACAGGTATGTGGGCGAGCTACTGCACAGCACTAGTGAGACCTATTCTAGCATAATGCAGAGGCTTGTGGCCAGTACTCTCCAACAGATGAACTCAGATGACAAGTGCAAAGACAGCTGAGAAAGGACAGAAGGGGAATAGAAGTCTAACTAGAATAGAAAATTGTAGCTTGTTTATTGGGATAAATATAAGAGAAGTTATGACTGCTTTCTGTATACCATTAAATAGACATGAGTCAGAAGAAAAGTCCTATCAATTAAAGGGCACTAAATCTGAGCTGTCCAGAAATTGTTTTGGTCTTGAAAGTAGAAATCAGAGTAGAAGGACAAACCCAAAAGAAAACTGTTTTAAGAGGGAGTAGGGACTGCATAACAATAAGGTCCTGTCCTCTAAGGAGAAAAGGATATGCACCTATGGATGGGTACATATATTCAGAATTGGAGTATATCCTGAGTAGCAAATGACAGGGTTTACAAAACAATTCACAATTAAAGTTATGAATCATTGCAAAATAGATCTTAAAAAATAAAAACAAAGATAACTTCTTCCAGGAATCATCCGAACAAACAATCTGCTGAATCATTTTATTGTATTTGGGTAAAAATTAATGTTGCACCAGGAACATGTATCTATAAATTCATGTGGTGGTTTGTATACGTTCCACCAGTGTCCTGTCTTACATGGAAATAACTACACAGAAAATAGAAATTAAATATATCTTATATGTTAATTATGTTAATTCATACTAAAAATAGGAAACTATAAGTTTTTTTAAAGATCTAACAAAAAAAACCACTTTAAAAAGAGAGTTTGAAAGGCGTTATTCTTACTCAGCTTTACTGGGCAAACACCCAACATTCAGAAGACATCATTCTATGAATTTCTTTCAGGAATTCCTGTCTAGTCTGGGGTTGGCTATTGGAGGACAATTTATAGGTCAATGCATTTTTCAGAAGCAGACATCATGATCTATGAGCAATACTCACAATTCAATTAATTCTTTCTGACTGATAAAGGTAATAATGATGATATACTCAATTTAGATTGTCATAAGGTGTTTCATTTGGTACCATGTGACCTTCTGATTGTTAAGAAAGTAAAATGACACAAAGTGTACATTAAAAATTAAATATCCTTCAAACTCAAATAACTAAAACATGCTTATTGATAAGAGGTGAAAAGTCCAAATTCAAACTAAGAGCTCAAATGCTTTATTTAAATACTCTGAATACTATGTAATATGAAATTATGCTTACTTCTCAGTAATAGTGGTTTCATTGTCTTTTTTCTAAACTTAAAATGCCAGGATTTCAATGATGGGGGAAAGATTTATGACAGAGTTCTGAAAGGCTCACATAAATTTATGCATAAATTTGTTCTTCCCTAGGTAAAATCACCTTAAGAATTAACATGAATTTGAGCTAGTTAATTGTTCTAATAGCCCAATGAAAACTGAGCTGTATAGTGGTTTTTCTTAGGTGACATCTGCAGGTGGTCTGGCATTGTCGAAGCTTTGTGCTCTTGCTACAAACAGACCTCACCTTTTCTGAGAATTGCCTGCTATGAAATTAAGCCTGAGGTGTATTTTTACAGCCTTCCTCAATCATTCAAGCAGACTAAAAAGACAGTGAACTCCAACCTCTGTTCCTTCAAATCCCTTCCCTACTGTATGCTTACAAAAAATTGAGAAGGAAATGGTAGCTGACAGCTACTTTCAATAGTGTTGCCAATATGGTTTTGTTATTACCTTGTGCTCCCCAGCTGCCCCCATACAATTTCTATCTCTTGTAAGCTGTATGGAACATGTTCTGAGTGCACAACACAGAGGGAAATGGAAACCAGGCAATTATGAGAAATCTTTTAATAGAAAGAAATAATAATAATTCCTCCACCAACATTAAAATCCCTATTCTCATCCAAACCCTAACCACAATGCCTGCCTCCTTCCACAGCAGACACTACTGCCAATTCAGACAGGGCAAGGTAAAAGATTTTTTTTCACAACCTCATAATAAAAGCTTTTTAAGGATATAGGCAGATGTCTGTGTAAAGTCATTGCATGGAGTTATGTATGGAGAGGAAAGAAACAAAGTCTGCTGTCAAAGAAGTCGAGCTTGGCCTTTAAAAGCAATAAAACCCTCAACTGAAATCTGCTGAACAAATATGATCTGCTGGAGTGCTGAGTGCATTTCAGTTCTCCTACAAATGGGAAATACGGCTGTGTCAAATTCTGGTTCTCAATGGAATTGTTTCACCAGCCCTTTTTTGATCGGACAAAGGAGTGTACAGAACCAAGCCACTTTGTAGCTACCTTCTGAAGAGCAGCTGTGTTACAGTGATGCCCCAAATGGGACCTGCACTGGAGACCCCTGTGCCTTCTCAGTCCTGATTCAGAGAGCTGCAGGTGCACAACTGCCTGTCCTTAAATGGATGAAACAGGCAGGGAGAAAGGTGCACAGCTCTGCACTGCACTGACTCAACAGCATGTTAATGATGGAAATCAGTTTTTTGAGGCTTTTCAAAGGGCAATACAAAAAAAAGGCACAGGCATCCTACAGAAGCTCAGAGAGAGCTTCAAAGTGTAAGGCTAAGAATGAGTTAATTTATCCTCAGGAAAAAAAATCTGCTTATAAATGTGCTTTTCATATTTAGTTAAGATTACCCCTCTCAATTTCACTCTTCCCTTTTCATGTGTGCATGAGTTTTACAATGTAATAATTAGAAAGTACCATCTGCATAACAAAATCCCCAGAAACAACTGCAGAGCTTGTGATTGTTAGCTTGCATTTCAGAGGAAGAATACAGCATACATTAATGCTTTACTGAAGGAACCTCATCTGTCTTCTCAGACAGGACTCTGTGTGCTCTCCTCACACACCAGAACACTGTATCTTACCATATCTTAACATCTCACAGTCTCTAATGTATCTGTTCCCTTAGCAAGCCAGCGAGGTGAGAAGTGCTGTCACCCCATTCTGCTCACGGGAATTGAAGTAAGGCAACACATCTGCACTGCCAAGTAATACAGTCCTTGAGTAAACTCCCTCATATGGTTCCCAGGCCATCTACACTGCATAATGCAAGTTCATTGCTGGTGTCTGTTTGGAGTCAACAGATGAGGGAAGATAGTTCACTCCAAGAATTGCCTCTAATAACAAGGTGACAGGCTTGGTTCAGGCTGTATTGAACCGTCCTCTGATACCATCCCATCCCTAAGCATATCCCTGCATGTAGTTTAGCAACATCTACTACCAGTTTTGTGCATGAAAAAAGTATCACGCTGGGGGAGGCTGCACTTCATACAACTACAAATACCCCCAAAACCTACAGAAAACAACAACATGTAGTAATAACTAAGTGTTGGGACTCCTACAGGTGGTTGAGAAAAGACCCAAAGACAAATGATAAATACTGTAGTCCTGGTCAATCTGTTTGAGAGGGGGTGGGCTATGTGGTTATGAACTTGGCTGTCATGGCCTGGAGTGTGCCATCCCCCTTCTTGGTGCCTGGCCAGCTGGCCCCTGAGAGCTGCTGTGGAGGGACAGACCCCCAGCTAAGCTCCCTCCTTCACTTGGGAGCTGATGTTAAGCCAACACTTGACATTGTCCGAGAAGGCAGGGATTTCTTCCTAGGGATGATGTATACAACAGAAAAGGGTATGCCAGAGGCCACTGATCAACATCTAGGATTTCTCAATTTCTTATTTATTAATAGCCTTTCTTTAACATCCATCCTAGAGCAGCCTTCCCCATGCTTCCCAGCTGTTACATAGCATGTGTGGTTATTACAAGGCTGAACAAGACAAGGAGGCAGTGATCTGCTGACCACTGCCTGCAGCCTGCCAAGCACACACATGCATCATGTGCAGACCCTGTACCTACCTGTCTGGGGCCTCTGATGCACTCCCCATCAGCCAGGCATTGTCTACAATTTGCCTCTAGAAAGATGTTGAACTTTGTCAAAGCCAGCCACATGATCTAATTTCTCCTGTTATTTTAACTGTTGAGTATACAGCTAATTGTTCATCTGGTTTATGAAATCTCAGGAACAACATACTATATAAACACAGCATTATCTTATAAATGATGTGTTCAGAAGAGAGTCACAATCACTGTCAGTGACTGGTGATAGACTCTCTCAACTGGTAAGAGTTAAATTCCACATTGCTGAAGATAATGAATGTATTTGTATATCACAGCACATAAAATACAGGATCATATAAGGATATTTACTCCCCTGTGGCTTCCTTTTCAATTAAAATTTAGTGTTCATTAAAAAAGAGGTGTAGACAGCCAGAGAACATGAAGTGCCCATATGTTCATGAAAACTGATAAAGTAGTTCTTGTTTCATGCATGTCTAGTAGACTGTAGTCACCTTAAAAGCTATGCACCATAAACATCATGAAATAGTAAAAGTGGGCTAGATTTTCAGACATCAACAAAACACAACCTCCTGCTGAAATCAGTGATTCCATATGTCAAATATTGACAACTCTGTGTGTTATAAAACTTTTACTTGAGCTCCATAAACTAAATTTTCTGGAACCTCAAAGAAGTATACGCTATTTTGATACTAAAATCAGTGATGGTGCTACCTTCTGTATTTTAACTATTTCTGACTATTTAAAGGAAAGTGAGTGTTGCTGAACAGCATGTTTTATGTAATTTTATTACTTAATAAGGACTGAACAAAAATTGGGACCCTTCACACTGAAGCTATTTTAAAAATAAGCTTTAAATAGTGAGAGGGATAGTCTGCCCTCTAAGATAAGCAGAAATACAATTTGCACTCAAAAAAAAATGTTGTGGATTAAAGAAATGTGTATCTAAATTTAATATCTAGACACAAAAACTTGTCACTTTACTGGTGTGCCCCTTTATCTTCAGACACTGTTTGTGTGTGTCTTTTTTTAATCTTAATAGATAATCCTTAAAACAAAATCAAAAGTTCGTGAGTGTAAAAAAAATAGTGTTACTTGAACATAGTCTTATTATAATATTTTTCTTCTATCCTGTAATGACCTTTAGACTGTAGATTTTCAGTAAAAGAAGAAAAAAGAAAAATGCTTCCTTTTTAAACTAATAATACTGTGCCTATTTTGGTAGAAAAAACCAGAAGATAATGCTACAGGAAACTGTCTCTAGTTGAAAATTCAGTCATCCTCATTCATTGCAATAAAGCATAAGGTTAAAAGCTTATTTGAAAGTGCTCTGTGGGGTTAAAATCACAGA
This sequence comes from Brachypteracias leptosomus, assembly GCA_013401335.1. Taxonomy (NCBI): domain Eukaryota; kingdom Metazoa; phylum Chordata; class Aves; order Coraciiformes; family Brachypteraciidae; genus Brachypteracias; species Brachypteracias leptosomus. Next base: position 34,973 of record VYZX01024702.1, read on the forward strand.
ACCAAAAATAATAACAAAAGCAAGAATTGTAGAACTACAGTTCCTGCCAAACAATAAATTTACTTATTTCCATGTTTTGGGTGGCACTGATTGAGTCTGATACACTTTGGCCTGTGTCGTATTTACATTTCCGTTTTCACATTCAGGTTTTATTATTTGGTAAACCACAGTGTGCCTATATATATTGCTTTCAAGCAATGGTTTTCATAGTCTGTGTCAGTGTGGGATTAAGCACACTGAAATGTGTGTTAAAATCTTGACTCCTACTGTAAGGTAAACCCATCTACACAGCAGGCAGCTCCTGCCAATCTATGAAATATACTGCCCACAGCTTCCCCTATTTTACAAAACACAGACTCCCTCTGAGTTATGAATTCAGGACTAACACAGAGCCTGTAGCCTATCTTGCACATGTCAAGATACTGTCATTCAACTGACTGGTGGCCTGTTGACTCCTTGACTTTCAGAAACTTTGAACCAGCTAATATGGTAATGCATGAAGGAGCTCAGATGGAAAAACATGTGTAGGTCTAAACTAGACATGCAGGAAAGATATTGCGCAGTAGGTCTTGGTCAAGCATTGCAATGCCCAATTCAATGCTCTTGAATTTCATAAGAACAAATTAAAGGAGCATTTTCCGGCCAACAGTGAGTTGGACCAGGCAGGAAAGCACAAGAGAAGTTAAACTCCTGCAGATAACAGCCCTTAACCGTGTAAATACAAAGATAAAAGTAATAGTAAAGGTAACATATGAAAATTGGCATTATGGTTGTATTTTTCAAAATTAAGACCTATGATTTTGTAGTAAAAGACATGCACATACAAGTATACCTCTGCTTATATTTATATATATGCATGCATATATACATGAGCATTATTTGAAAAATGGCAAAATAAACAGACTAAAGGTAAAAGATTCATCTTGATATGAGGCAGTTGAGATGGCTGGCAAGCCTTATTTACACATTTCCTGTGTTTTTATATATTTAAAGAAACATCAAAGGTTTTTAACAAGAAAATTGTATTCTCACAGCCATAAAATATACTCTTGTGATTGCATTAGAGTGGCTGTACAATATAACTTCTTTGCTTGCTGACAATGGGTTTTGCTATGTTAATTAAATAAGTAATGTGTCTGTGATCTTTATTCATTAAAATTAATGCAATAACATCTATGTTGAAGATTCATATTGGACTCAATCTGGCAGGCCAAATGAAACAGCTTCACTGCAGTTACTCTAAGCTTAGTCTTGATGTAACGCAGAGCTCTAACAGGAGTTTCTGTGTGAAATCGGTTTACCCTTGCTTCGCTTAATATTAGTCCCCATCAGCAAACATGACTATCTTCAGAGCAGACAAAAATGTCTTGTATTAAACTAAGCTATGGAGACCATGAGTCTCCAGGCGACAGGTTGTGCTGGGCACAGAGCCTGCTGGCCGGGTGCATTCCTGTGGCTGGCTGTGACAGGGGAAACGCTGCCGGCATCACTGCTGAGCTCTGCGGTCCGGCCACAGGTGAAAGCTGTCAGCTGGAATTAGCCCAAAGGATGGCACTGAGCACAGCTTGTCATTTCTAGTAATGAGACTTGAAACAAACGGCAGAGGTTTCATGTATACGAGATCTCCTCGCCTCTGGGATTATATCCCAGAGAAACAGGAACTGCCCTGCTTTGGCTTTCCCTTTGGAAAAGCTGCTCTTCACAAAGGCAGCACCCCTGAGCATACAGCAGGTGATGGCACCTCACAACAGGCAATGCACTGCATGGAACAGGAGAAACTTGCTGGTAAGAATTAAATATTACCAAATCTAATTCACTATACAACAGCAGTCTTTTCAGCTACTCCTCAGGCACTGGGTTAAGATGTGATGAACAGGAGGAGCAAATGTGAGGTTAAAGATTTCAAAATATTTTTGTTCTGTTAACTAAGTGGGTTACACCTGAACCCTGGCAAAAAAGGAAAAATGCAAGCTGCCTTTTATTTATACCCATCCATACTTTATACACAATTAATTCAAGCAAGATGAATAGCAAGGTAACCTTAAATTAAAAAGACTGATTAGTATTTAGGAAACAGGCAGTTGACCCAGCCAACCCCAGTAGTATGACTCACAGTACTATTTTCATATTTGTATCATTTAACATCTAAAGACCTTAGCTGAGAGTCCTGTTCTGCCAAGAACTTGCATTAAGTACTTTGAAATTATCTTCCCTGATTCATTTTCTACAGAAAAGAAAATGTTTTCATTAAAATTTTATATGTAAAATGTCATCTTTTGATTCAGTCCTCCCAAAATCTAAGTACTAAATAAAAGGGGAAAAAAAAAAAAAAAAGAAAAGAAAAAAAACTCCCTACAACAAACATGCGAATTTCTTTTTTTCTGGAGGAAAGAAAATACTTTCCTTGATTTTCACAAGCTGGCAGAAAATTGAATTTCTGCTGAGGTAGGGAAAAGAAATCTACATTAATTCCTCCTCTTACTCTACTCCATATATAATAAAATAGAAATCTTAAAAAAAGAGTTTATGTCATAAATAGATAAAACACTTAAAAAAACAAGGCAGAAGATGTTTTTGTCTTCCAGAGTTTAGAGACAGGAAGCTGAAGCCTGGATAAATATAGTAAGGTTTTAAGCAGAAGCATTTGAAAGTAGTGAAAGGGACTGCTTTCAGGCCTTGGAGGTCCAATACCTCCAAATTAATTTTATGAAATATCAACAGTCCTGGGAAAGTAGTATGGTAAAGCAATAAATGGAATTAACTGTCACTCATCTATAATTGCATTTTTATTTTTCTTGTGTTAAGTATTCAAAACTCATTGCTAAAGACTTGTTTCTTTGTTCCTATCAGAAACATTCAGAAAAGAAAAACATTTATCGTGACACCACGGATCCTAAAGTTAGAGTCTAGCTCTCAGTTCTCCCTGGAAGTACGTCTCTCTTCACTAACAACAGAAAGGGACTCAAGTTTTGTGAGTCTTTGTGGAAAACTGTCTTCTTTTGTTACCTAACCTAATTATTTCTACTATCTTTGTTTCAAACCTGCAAAACTAATTTTAGGATGCTGAAGAAATAAAAGACATACATTACATTAGCTAATATGGAAGTCTTAAGCACTAAGTGCTACTGCAAATGGACACAATGTAGAGAAAACACTAATTAAGGAAGGTCCCTTGTAAGTGAACAGCCATAAATAGATGTACAGTGTCTGTCCATTGAGCCATGTGATTGTCCTTTAAAAGAACATACATTGTAAAGCACTAAAAAGGCAATGGGAAGGAGGGTATGCTAATCTAACTAAGGCTTAAAACATGTCTGTAATTTAACCTGCCAAACTTTTGGAAGGAACTAGCTCAGGATGTACAACAATACTGCATATATTTATAGTGATTATTTTTAAAGCGCTTTATGATTTTCCCATCATAGCAACAGAAAGCACCAGAAACCAACAATGGTTTAACAACCTTTCAAGAAGCTAGACATTCCTTTCTATGAAGAAATAAAATATGAGGGTTGTGTATCTTTTAACGATGGAAATTGATGGGACTGATTATGCTGTCAATAACATAGTGAGGTTTTATTGAGTCATATTAAAGTTTACAAGATTTTCTAATCAATGTTAAATTATTAAAGATAAGAAGCAGCATGAGGTTTTTCACAGAAACTTACAAAAATGAGGAAGTTAGACGATAAAGCTGGAGATTGATCCAAAACCTATGGAGTGCAGTGGGCATCTTTCCATTTCCTTCTGTGGGTTTTGGATCAGGACTTTAGTAATAAGGACCTGAACAGACAAATTAGGTTCCTCAGTCAGCACTACGAAAGTCTTTATTAAGCAGTACTGCAATTGCCAGATTTGTAAACTGGATAGGTAGTGAAGAACTATGGTCACAAGAACACACTTACAGTCCATCTAGACAGACAGCAGACCTCCAAGGGAGGGAAGTACTGAATCCTTTGGAAGAAGCAGCCTTTAACACTTCAGAAATAACAGATGAGGGGTTGGGCCCTGGGGTTCACAAAGTGACAGCCTTGTAATCTAACTGTTACATGGGCTGATAATCATCAATTACAATGTAAAATCTTAAAATTTTGTTTTAATAATGGACTTATTCAAGTTATTGTATTCTAATAGGCAGTTTTCTACATCGTATCCTTGCCAGTAAGAGACAAAGAATATGAACAAACTATGTAAAGGAATGTTTTTCTTTACTCATATAATTTTATTGGTCATCAGGAAAACAATATATAAGAGAATCCAAAGTATCTTTCAATAGCCTTCACTATTCCCCACTGCATCCTCTGTTCTCCCATATTGTATCTTCCTCTTTTTTCTGAATAATACAAAACCTTCATCTCTTTCTTCATCTCTTTCTTCAGATGGGAATCTTTTCATGTAGAAGTCTTTTCTTTTTGCTGTCATTCTCTGGTCCTTTCTTCTTTCCTTAGTAGCTTTCTGGATAAGAAGTGACCAAAAGCAGACACAGTATTCAGACTGAATATGAGAGTCAGCAGTAGGTAAAGCAAGTGTTACAGAAGAAACACTAAACAGAGTTTTGCATTCCTTTTATGATATATATAGCTTTCTTCTGCTACTGAGCAAATACTCTGACTGAGATTTTCTTCTTCTACAAACTGAGCAAATACTCTGATCAAGATTTTCCATAACAATGGACAAGAGATTTTCAATAGTCTCTGCTGTTCAGTTGGAGAGGTATAGAGGAAACATTGACATTCTACCTTCCAAAGTGTTACCATGTACATTTCTAAAATAACATATGATACCATATAGCCCTGACTGGTGAGCTTTTATAGTCTTTCAAAGTATGTTTTAGTTTTGTCATTTCAAAATAAATTTGTGTTGTCTTCAAATCTGCATTTACAGATCATTACAAAAAATAACACTAAATCAATGTTCAAAAAACATCTAATGGTATTTTAATCATGTTATGTTTCCTGCATTTTAGCATAAGAAATAACTAGAGCACTTTCTTTTTATGGCTTGCTCTCAGTCTTCATCTGTGTATGTATGAGTACATGCATAAGTATCTGAGTAAATGCATATGTATGTGTATGCATACACAGGGATATGTATTTGTGCATGTGTATGTACATAACTAAATACTCATATATATGTACAGAGAGACATTGCCAGTCAGTGAATCCGATTTAACATTGGACACCAACTTCAGCTATGACAAAGAAATGCCTAGTAGAAAGCTTACAGGCCTTTTCTGTTTTGTAAGAGGAGATGCTGAATAAAATAAACCTGTGTATAATAAATATGCAGATCTTATTGATAGATTGATACATATATATACACACACATGTCCATTATGCATACAACCTGCTGAAAAGAAAATGTCATACATTTCCAGTTATGCTATTCTAAAATGAGCAAAGGTAAGATTTTCTGGGAAAAAAAAAAGGTTAAATCTGGGAGGAGACAGCCAGAAAGCAGTGAAGAGAAGTTGAGGATGCAGGAATGCCAAGGTGCTATATGGTAACAGCTGTGCTCTGCTGCCAACCTGAAATTCTGTTCACTGAACAGCAACCTGACAGACACAGGGCTAAAACTGTTGCCAGGGATCAGTGCCACACGAAAGCATCCCGGCCAAACACATCCCTCTGCAGACATAGTGGCTCCATCCCAAGGCTTCCATCATACCGACAGATCTTCTTGGTGCAGGAATTATCCTTGAGGTGTACGATCCACTGAGCTCAGAGTCACATCTAGTAGAGATGCACTGCCAAACAGATGTAGGCAGGGACGAATGTTCTTGCAGGTCCCTTACACCATTCAGACACAGCAATTTTCAGTCTGGTCCAGGAACCCAGGCAGGTCACACCAGTCAAGCTCACTCCTAAACTCATCAGCAGAAGCCTTTCCCTGTGCATTGTAATGATGCACATTACTATGACTTCATTTTCCTTGAAACAGTCTAAACTTCTGGCTGGGATTGAGTTTACTGAAATCACTACTGACAGTCCAAGCACACTTTACTAAGTCCAACTTAATAGGTGAAACTGAGACATTGAGGTTTCATGCAACAGTTGCACTAGCTTTCTAAGAGGCAGTCCTGTAAGAGCATTGTGAGATAGTTGCTGGAAATTCCAACAATTTGCGCTTTGTCAGAGGAAAATTTGATTTGTGTATAGTACCCGTCTCTTCTAAAACAGCCAACAGAAAACATTGTTTCTCTTGTGTTTCTGCCACTAACTTACTATTTTATGGAGAAGCACCTCAAGTTACCTCAACTGAGAGATCCCAGTCTCATTGTACAACTGGAAACATGCATGAAAACGAAAAGGTGCTGGCCCACATACTGAGGAGTTTAAAAATTCCCCAAACAATCAGAGCAGTAGGAGTTGGGAACTGCAAAAACTTTAAGCATCTGAATCTCACTAATGAAGAACAGGCAAACAGAATTTAGAAATACAACCCATCTCTGATGAGAGAGGAGCTACATCACCAATGTCTGCATATTTATGCACTTTTTCTGCCCCCTTTTTTTAACCCATTCTGCTAGTCTTCATCTTCTTCCTCTTTTACTATTCATTAAGGACAGCTATGAAGGACCACAGAACAGAAAACTTTCTGACACCACTAGCCATCCAATCGCCAAGTAGTACTACCCCTTGCCTGACTGCTGATTGTAGGGATTTGTATAGATTGTATTGGTCTTCTCAATCCATGAATTAGTTTTTCTGTGTTTCTTTTCAGAAACTACACTGAGCATTCCCCAAGTGATATCCCAATAAAAATAAGATGGAAATAATATCTACTCCATTGGCAAAAATCTAAATATTTTCATTTTCTCCCCTTCTCCTTCTTCATCCTCAATCAAAAAACCTTTGTGGATAATTGCTGCAGTTGATGTTACAGCCATTGAAGGACTATCTTATGTCTGAGTGCTGTTCTTATAAAGACAAATTTCAAAGCATAGAAAGCAATAAGACTGATGTCCTCGGTTCGTTTGTTCAGTCCTGGTTATTGAGGCGTAAATAGTGTGCCGTTTAACACCATGAAATTACCTAGGAGTGCCTATAATACACAGGTACAGTGAGATCTAGAAAAACAGAGTACTCAACATTAAAACAGAGAACCAAGACTACCTGATTTCCTTGTCCTGGTTTTACATAGCTTTGGAAAACAACACAGGACTTTCCACTTCTGCAATAGACGGAGTTCCATATGTGACTACCTTGGAGGAACATGCAAAGCTTGAATATTAACATTAAAACCCCACAACCTTTCACCTTCATTTTTCCCTCTTCCAGCCCCTCCAAAGGACCTGTCTTCCAAATGTGTATCAATTTTAAGTTATCACAAGTAAAAATCATTCCCGTATTTGATCTGGTTTTATTTAAGAGTATGAAACAATACAAAAGAGCATGAAAAATGACAGGTTAAATGACTTCTCCTGTGTCACTGTGGTCCATCATCTCATATTTAATTACATTTTAAAATAAAACAAGCGTACACTTGAACTGATAGAGCATAATGGCTGCTTTGGTGCTGCTGTAGATGTGCATGTATAGACTTAAAGAAACACATGGATTACTGACCTGACAGGCCATAACAGTAATCCAAAACAGCCGTTATAGTCTCTACTGTAAATTCTTATTTCATGGAACTCTGACACAACGGATGGCAACAAGATAGAGGTTTATAATAGAAATGCTGACACAACCTTATCTATAGTTGTGCAAATGGTGCCGCTATAATTAAACTTTACAACTTGAGCACCACTAGATAAGTTGCTAGTTTTTAATCATATTAATCAGAGCTTGGATGTTTCAATTGCCATATATTATCATGCAGCATGCACTCTAAAAATAAGAAGATTCCCAGTTGCTAAAGATCACAGCTGTTACAAAACACAGAAGTATATCCAAACACATCTCTGGAAGTGCAGATATACTGAATGAAAACCTCAGTCGGTTATCCATTTTTTTGTTTTGTTTCCCAATACATGGGTTTGACATAATAGCTACAGAAAGTACTCTGAATACATTACAAGAATATCACTGAATAGTAAAAAAGCTTCATTAAGATCTGTCCTGTACGTTTCAAATTTTCCTATCAGCAGTAAAACAAGTCTACTGTTTTCAGTGATAACAAAAGTCAGAAGCCTGCTCTTTCAGAGGCAGGCACTGAGATTATTCTTCATGCACTGCTGTTTTCTTTAAAAGCTGGCTTCCCAGTGCTAGTGAGGAGTGGGTGGTAAAACTCTCACTGCTTTCAGTGGTCTGAGATTTTGAGCCTGGGAATGTTTTATGTAAATATTTCTCTTCACATTCTCTCTTCATTTGTCCGAGTGATTTACAGTTTTACTTCGACGAGGAAAGTTTCCTCTCAAAGAACCTATATTTGGTGCAAACTGAATGAATATTGCATTGAATCTGAAACCCTTTATTTTTACCAAGTGGGTATTGCTAACTATAACAATGAAATTAATCTATAATTAAAACTTGGTTGATTACCACTTTCTATTAGCCTGAATTTGCAAATCCTTGCATGCTGCATGCCAGTTTACATGCACCATGCATTATATTCCCACACTGTCAATGCCTACTTTTTTACAGCATCAGTTTTATAACACTTTCTGTAAAGAGTTGTGCTTTCCTTAAATGGGTAGTACAGGTATGTAGCCTGTGTGCCACAAAAAGTCTTGTAAGGAATTACATGGAAAGAGCATGCCTGTAATCATGTGGCAGAACAGAGTATGCCATGGACATTTCTGAAAATTCTAAGAGCTGTAGCAATGCATAGGAGTTGCTATAGTGTTATTCTGACCCCTGAAGGATGGAAACAGAGTTAACTTCATATCCTTTTTTTTCCAATTTACTCAGTATACTCTACGAATGTCAAAGTCTAAACTACATTAGCAGGATTTATTAGTGTTTGCCTAGACTTATCCTCCAGAAATAGGAAAATAGTCATGATCTAATGGTGAACCAACTTTAAAATACTCACGTTTTCAAGGAAGCAGAAGGAAAATGATTTTTCAGGCTGGTTCCAAGGTAAAATTACTGTGAGTTTGGTAGTGCATTACATCTAGTAGGTATGTGAGGATCATGTTTATCAGGAGATGTAAAGCCCACTCTGCCTTCACCTCTTCTTAACTGAAAAGCTTTTTAGTGAAATTTTGCTAGAATGAATTCAGAGTGAAGTGAGGAAGGACCCAGGTCAGTGGTGATAAGATCACTCATTTCAGCTGAGTTAAGATTTCATCAGGCTTACATTTTTCACAAAATGCATGTTAGAGGTATGGAGCCTCTGCAGTGACTTTGCAAGCTTATCTGTCTTCAAGGAGTACTATTCTTCCCCTCCCCCTGAAGAGATAGGAGCGGTGATTTATGATTCTAAAATTGATATTAAAGTAAAGTATATCCTGATACTACTATCTGTGTTGACAATTTGCTAAAAACATCCATCAGAGTTAAACCGATGGGACTTCTGTCACACCTTTGCTCTTCACCTACTCACTTCTGAGGTGTCTGAAATGTGTTAATGGATCACATTTTAGGTTCCCTGTAAATGTAACAGGTAGATTAGGCTGTTATACCTGACAATACTTTTTTCTAAATTCAGTCATGCTGTACTCTAAAATTCCGAAGCAGCACCCTGCTAAAGCTGCAAGGCAGTCATTGCACACATTGAGAGACAATGCTATCTATGTTCAGCACCGCACATACTCGGCGAAGCAGCACCTGCTCTGCCTTGAGCACTGGAAAAGTGGTCAGCAGAACGAGGATTTTGGAGGTAGGCGACGGCGAAGGGGGAGGAGAATCAATTTTAATTTCGGTTTTGTTCCTCCTCCGCTCAGCTGTTGCCATGCACTGAAGTCCCAGGTTGCCGTGTGACCTTGCCGAGGAGCATGCAGCCGGATCCTCTCAATAGGACCATTGTGCAACCTTGCAGGGGCTTTTCTGGAGCCCTCTCCACGGGTGTGGCTGAATTAGCAACTAGGCAGCCTCCTCCTTCATGAACTCCCTGTCCCGGGGAAACTCCGCCAGGAGCACACTGATGCAAAAGGCAGCCTGCAAGAGGCAAACCCCTTGTCAGGAGCTGAGCAAGGATCTCCCCTCCTCTGCCCAAGGTCTCCATCCCCCGCTGCCAGGAGCGCTACAAAGTTAACCCAAGTGATCAATATGCTATATGAGCATATTATTCCACTATCGGCAACTGATGCCACTGATGTAATCAAGTTACATAATCGCCGTCTTTGCACAAATACATCCATCTTCCTACAGATAGATCTGCATATCTTCTTCCATCCATTATGCATGAACCCACCAGCAGTACATAAGGGTATATATTTTTGCACACACTATATAACTTTAGCATTGCAGTGCACTGCACTGCACAACGTCATCACTATCGATTCCCTCAACCTTCCCCCATTCCTTCTATCAGAATTGATTTTGGAGAGAAAGGTTACCAATGTGCATTGCTTGGATCCCTTTAAATCTTTAAAGGCTGAAGTGCTTCCCTTGCTCGCTTCTGTTCTTAAGAAGACAATCTTTTCTTTCCCTTTTCTCCCTGTCTCGCTTCACACCACAACTAACAGAAGAATTAATTCACACACAGTCCCTCAGCCAGATGCATATATGTATGAAATACCAAAGATAGCATCAGTTTGCAAATCTTCAACTCCCATACACGTGGTCTGAGGTTTTAGTAGGTAAGTTATTGGGTGGAAAAAAAAAAATTTATAAGAGCAGGTGGATGAGAGATTTTCAGGCTAGTGACATTTACAATACTTCTCTACTATCAAGATGAGATTTTCATCCCTATCACCCCTCAGTTTAGAATTTCCTTGCAGGATTTACAGGAGCAGTTGTAACCCAAATTACCAGTAGCATTTAACCCCCTTAGCAACAGAGCACTGTACCAAAATCAATAAGGATTGCCACCTTAAAGTTTAACAACTTGAAAAGCAGGATTTCTCTACCTCCATTGCAGCTATGAAATGCAGCAGAATGCTGCACAGAGTTGGAAACATTTGTTTTAACCAGTGGATGGGATCCAATCTCATATTAAATAGATTCCAGCACGGAGAGCTTTTTTTACTATCACATATCCTTTTCAGTCAAAAATGACTACAACTGGAAGAAAAAAAAAAAAAAAAAAGGGAAAAAGAAAAATTCCTTGTTTTTTCAGCACTCTCCCAAAACCAGAGGGGGGAAGAATAGAGAGAGAGGAGGGGGTTNAGGGCCGAGTCCGGGCTGCCGCGCACAAGTATCCGGCGAGCAGCGGTCCGGAGGGGTTTCCCGGTGCGGGGCGGCTGTAGGGAAAGCGCTGCCTGGTGGGGAGGGGTGGGCTGGGGGAGGGTGCTTGCCGGGTCCTAGCACCCTCACCGCCGCGCCAAAAAAAAAAAAAAAAAG
>VYZX01024702.1:46583-57586 GCA_013401335.1 Brachypteracias leptosomus
AAAAAAAAAAAAAAAAAAGAGGGAAAATGAAAGATTCCTTGCTTTTACAGCACTCTCCCAAATCCAGAGGGTGCAAGAATAGAGAGAGAGGAGGAGATTTTAATTTTTTTTTTTTATTTATCGCAAAAAACCCATCACCAGAAGACCTACTGCAGTTATTCCACTCAACTGCCAGTAACGGCTGGAGCCCCTCGCATCAGGATAATGCAGCAATCCCGAAAGTACCCATTTCAATCACACGCCACCAAGTTTAGTAATGCCAGGCTTTTTGCCTGGATAAAATGACCTTACCCACAGGAGTCTCCCGCGAAATATCCCTCCGGTGCGATCCGTCAGCGCGGCGAGCGCCGGTCACCACACTGCGCACTCGGCCGGAGAAGCCCCGTGTTTACTCCTCCCGGGGCTGAGCTGGCCGCGAGTGCCGCGGACGCGGCGCCCATCCATCCGCCGCTGCCAGCTCCGCCGCGGGCGCAGGTAATTCCATACAGACTTCAGCGGCAACCCCCCCCNGAAGGAGGGAAAAAAAAATCGGTTGTCCGCTTGCCCCGAACAGTACTAATCCCCGGTGAAAATGACAAGTGATCAGCAAAGAGGAGGTCTTGATTGATAACCACAATCCACCCAAAATATCCTAAGGAGCAGAGGAAGAGAGGGAGTAGAGGGAGAGAGGCGAGAGAAACTGCAGTGCATAAATGATTCCTGTGTTTCTACGAGATGGGCTTGTTCGGCGGAACGCGTCCTCCGCCGGGCCGCCAGCCCGCAAGAAGCTGCCGTTGCTGCCACCCGATGGACGCCGCGGCCGCGCACCCACACCCGCTCCACCAGCGCCGACTTCCGAAGAGGGCTTGGGGTTTGGTTGCTTGTTGCTTTTTTTTTTTTTTTTTTCCCCCTCTGGGAAGAAGAGGAGGAAGCGAGAAGGGGAGAGCCCTTCGGAAGGGATCCTGAAGAAACTCCTGTGTAGCGGGGCTTTCCTCCCTCCCTCTGCCCCGACGCCGCCTGCTTCCCGGTACCGCCTCCCCCGCAGGGCTGGGGCAGGAGTTGGGGTTGGGGCAGGGGCAGGAGGCTGAACGCCGGGCGCGCAACGAGCGCGGAGGTCAGCCTGTCTCTCTTTTCCTGTCGGGGTATATTATTTTTATTCCCCCTTCCCCTCCGGTTTCCGAAGCAAAGTGTTGTTTTAGGAGAGATGATACATTATCTATTCTTGGATTTTTATAAGGCAAACTGTGGGCCTCGCTGTTGCCATGGGATCTTCTTTGTGCGAACTCTCTGAACTGTGTGGGAACAGTTTTATTTCCTTCCCTTCAGATTTTTTTTTTTTAATTTTTTTTTCCTTCTCTGTAAGTCTTCTGAAGATACGTATCAAAATGTAACTGCATTATTGCCAATTAAGATTAACAGTAGCTGCAAGGTGCATCTAATTAGGAATGTTAATTACTTCATGAAATAACTAGTCATTTGCAGATGTTTATAATACTAAACAAATGTTCTATAAAATGTAATTCTGAAATTTTGACTTACCCCCCAATAAATCTGGTTACATTCCTGCACAAAGTCACAGGGGAGTAGAGACCTTCTTTTCCATAGCAGTAGCCCTGCAGGTGCATGCTCACAGGAAGAGATGCACAGAGTTGCTTGTACATAGGTAGACGGCTGGGTCAAAGGCATTTCATATCCTTACAATCCATTGTGTGGGGTGGGAGGATGGTGGAGAGGGAAATATCTGTGCAGTGTGAGATAAACACGTACGTCTCTGTTTATGTCTGTGTAAATGGTACTCTCCAAAACAAGGTCAAAGAGACTAGACCACATCCAGTTACCACTAAATCCATCCTGGCTTCCTTGTAGGGCCACAGTGAAGAATCCAAATTGCTACAGTTGTTAAGCCCCCAGCATCTTACAAGACGAGAGAAAAGAAAAGCAGCACGTGGGAAAGTGTGATTTTATTACAGAACATGAGAAAGGATTATCAATAGGCAGATAATGTGCCATGCAGAGTCAGTGGGTTGCAGGAGAGGTGGGAGCTGTTGCAGCATTTATGGAGCTCACTCACACCCCCCCTCTCCTTATGATAACAGAACAGCATTCTTCATGCTGGATAAAAAAAATAGAAGAAACTAGAAATGAATGCAGCAAACAGTATTCAAAATTCAATTTTAAAATACAGAAATTAATGTGACTGGTTAAACCAGGCATTCAGATACTACTGTGATGAGTGATCCATATGTGTGGTTAGGTAAAAGAGACATGAAAAACTTCATGGGATTCTCTTTGTGGATCAGCACAGGGCATTTTAAGTTGTCTCATACTATCTGCTTTAGAGAGCTGTTTTGGATGCTTGATTTAGAAGCCCAGGCATCCTAACTGGTTGAGAGGGAAAGAGAGAGGGGCTCCCGACTTTCATTCTCACTGTTATCCTTTGGGAGAGCTGCTTTCTCACCATTGAGGAGTGATACCAGACTCCTGGCACAGACACCTCCATTATGTGACATCAAGAGTCTTCTTTGCTCCTGGATAGAACGATAAGTACTCGAGGCTGTTCATGCTCTGCAATGGGCAGAGAGTAGGAAGGAGGTACTTGCGGCTAACACATTGGCCAGGCACTCAGTGCATTTGCCTTCAGTTCCTGATGTTTTACAGATTTCTCTCCCACTGATAGGCAAGTAATTTAATCTCTCTGTCCTTTTGTTCATTCTCTGTATAATGTGAGTTAACACTGTTCTTATTCACAAGGGTGCAATGAAGATAAAAAAGCATTAATGTTTGTGAGGTGTTCACATACAGTGGTCATGGGAGCTATATAAGTTCCCAGAGAGAATGATTACAAGTCTGGCAGGAGAAAGGGAAAACGAAAAAGTGTGGAAGCCAAAAGATGTGAACAAAATACAATATAATTGCTAAAATGGCTGAAACCAGACTAATAACACAGAAAAGCTGTAGACCATTCACACGTGCAGAATGCAAACTGCCTGCGTTCTTGAGTTAAATACATTCCGGGGTTCAGTTCATTTCTCAGTTACTGAATTGCTATGAATAGCAATGTAGTTGTATGGATACAAGTAAAAGAGATTGTAGACTTTTTTTTTTTTCCAGCCACATACTGAATATCTATTTGGCTTTGTCTTCTCATGAATAAGTATGGTGTGTAGTATAGAATGGGATCTCATTTGTCCTCATCATGACTTGAGTGTTCTCAAGATATTTCACCAAAGAAAGAAGAAAAAACTTACCTGTTTTGGTTTAATTCCATGAAATTCAATGCATCCTGAGTGTGTTAGTATGAATGAGTAGTGTACCTTGTACCTGCACTCTGTGTGTGATCCCATGAAGTAAGGAAGAGGCATAAACCACATCTTCATCTATACTTCAGTAAGTAAATCTAAAACGATTATCCCATTTAACATGTATTAAGGAAAGCAAAACACTTTAGTCCAGGTAAACTTCCTTTTCTAAAAGTAATACATATTTAAAATGAAAGGGCTGACAGTGCATATGGCTCTGAAGAGCGCTAACATCATGCAGAATGCTTTTGGTTAGTAAATTCAATCTGCTTGAACGGGTAGTTCCCAAGAGCTAATACCATCCCTTAGCTGCGTAGTGTCCTTCAAACTTCCTGACCTCATGACTTGCCTTGCTGGCAAGTCTGTCCAGAGGGTCCAAAGACTGACAGGTCTTGATTTCTCTCTACGTACCTTTGAACTTCAGTTATTAAATAATTACTCAATTTCTGTACTTATTTCCCACTTTTTAACAAATGCAATGGGAGACACAGGGTAAGTAACACAAAACACCAGCACTGGCACATTCTGTTGCTTAGTGTGCATGTATAATAGAGCTATGGCATGATAAAAAAAAAATTCTGAAATATACCTTCACTACCCCACTAAAAAAACTAAACAGAAGCCCTGCTCATGTAAAAACCTACATCTGAACCCTGTAAACTGCAGTCTCAATCTAATTACTAAACAGTTTCAGTAAAGCAAGAAGGTCAGCATTTTATCTATCATTTTTTTCTTTTCCTCTTTTCAAAACACAATTGCATTGATCTTATTAAAAACCAGCTTCCCTTTTTGTCCACTTTTGGCATGACTAAGTAGTCTGGACTGCTTCAGGGAGAACAAAGTAAAACCTGAAAACTGCTATCTGCTTAGCTTCTCTGATTCTCTTTGAATTCCTGTTTATTTTTTTATATTTTTAATTTGTACATAATTACATTTTATTTGTGTTGTGAGCTTTATATATTGGACATTACATATTACATATTTTTAATAAGTCCAGGTAAGAATGTTCAAGAGAGCAGATATTTTAGAAAGAATAATCCATACTTCCATGTCATGTGAAATTTTCAAAAGCTGCTTCCTTTACAGAGGAGTCTGACTCTAAACAGTGCATATCTAGTCAGGGAATAATACTCATCTCATAACGAAGAGATTTAATCACAACAATTCTTGTTTATAGTCTTAGCTGCAATTATATTTTTCTTGGGCTGAACTACGTATACCTTTCCACAAGAATAAGCATGCTGTACTCATTGCTGAGCTGTGTTGTCCCAAATGCTACAGTTTTACAAGGCATTTCTTGTCAGTACCATTTTTTGAGAAACTAATCCAGCAGCTTTGTGCAGAGCATGTCAAACAGCTCAGGCTGTTTGATACACAGCTCTGCCAGGGCCTCACTCTCTGTATATGCAGCTGAGACGCGCTGTCCTGTGCCTGCTAGGCATCAGTTGTAGGTGGCCTGAACAAAACACTACGACACCTAGAGATGAAAAGTGACATTACATAAAAGCTAAATATCTTGTTACTACTTGAGTGGGAGGATACTTTCATTCAGAAATCCATTCCTTCAAAACATGCATTGATCCGTAATGTTTAAGGAAGATGGAGTTATATATATATTTAAAAAATAGCTTGGTTGTCCTGCAACTTACTGCTTCAACTGCTTTAATTTAGCAAAGGATAATGTCAAAGATAATTAAATGCCCATCTCTTGCACATTTTTAATTTTGTAGAATAAATGGTTACTTGCTGTTCCCTTAGTCTCTCATTAGGATATCTGAAATGAAGATAAAATCCATCCATAAGCTACTTAGAACATATACCTCATCTATTTAATTAAATAGTACTCTATCACAAGATGAGAAAACTAAAAAGATGGAGTGTATTCATGCTTTAAAAAAGATTTTTATGTTTAATTTCAGAGTTACTGGTTTGGGTTTTTTTTTCCAAAGAACTAACAAGGCAGTAATATGGGATTATTTTCTTTTGATGATCTGTTTACTGTTAGAGTATTCAGCAATCTCTCCCAATAAATCTATCCAATTCCTATAAAGTCAATAGAAAGGCTCCTACTACTTCAATAGCAGTTACAGCAGATTTTGCACTACTGTTATCCAATCAAAGATGATAAAATGGAGATTTTAAATGTAAGCATTATTTGGAGAAAAGTTGCATAATAATGATCGAGTTTGGAAAGTAATCCACCTTGGCCAGCAATGTACATCCAGCAGTGCCCAGAACTGAATGCCAGCAGGTGAGAAAGGCAGAGCTGATGAAAAGCAAAAGCAATACTCACATAATATACCTCCCAGCTTCTGACAATCATCAGTTCAGGGATTTTCACTTTCTTTCATGAGAAAATGCCAATCACAGATACGAAAACTGTTAGAAATTAAGAGACAAATGTGATCTTAAAAAAAAAGAAGAAAAAACCTTAAAGGAAAAAGCAAGCAAACCCTTGTTGAGTCATCCAGCTGCTTTGTGAAAAACTGGCTTTTAGTCTTTCTATTAATTTTTTCTTTTTTTCATTCTAAAAATTGCCATAAGGTGGGAAATGTGCCAGTAAGGCAGATCCCACAGGCCACAGCTCCTTTCCTGTTGTGCTGCACCCCCACCGAGGACACTGCCCAACACTTCCTCCACTGCCCTCTCTGGCCCCCTGAATCCTTCTGTCACTGAAAGACTTTCTCAGGAAGAAAGGGATTTTTTTCATGGCTCCCTGCCTGCTTGCAAGGACATCTGTCAAAACCTGCCCATAGCCATTCTAAGATACTATAGTGGTACTGTTTGCATTAATGGAGTTCAGGTGGTCATCATGTGGTTAATGGGTGTGTAATACAAATTTTATCCCTTTGGCTGTGGGGTCTTCTGTTGAAGCACTCACTCACTACTAAAATAATTTCTGCAGCTTTGGTGCAGGTAGAACAACCAAAATGTGAAGTTGAGTATGTCAGTGCAGCAGTGGGACTGCCAGAAGCAGGGCAATAAGATGTTCACTCAAGTGCAGCTCCATATGAGCAAATTCCTAAAGAAGTACAGCTACTTCCATCCTGAAGTACATTAAGTACTAAACTTTCATATATCAAAAAGTGTGACTGACAGAAAGAAAATCAAATACAGAAACTGCCTGTGTAGATGTAAACCACTTTGACAGGAACAGACTAAAATTTAACTGGTTTAATGTTCCTGAGTAAAAATATCCTTTGGAAGGTTATGAATCAGAATAAGAGATCGCTAAAATCAAAGCTGTGTGAAATACCTACCACATAGAGTTCATGAATCAATTGCAGTAAAGCTATACATGTCAAAATTAATCAATCTAAGATATGTTTATTATTCAGTGTTGCTGATTTTTTGTCTCTCCTGTGCATGCACACATGTGTTTGTACAGGGACACTTGATTTTGTGCTTACTAATGCACCCAATTTAGCAGCTACAAAGATTTATCCCAGTTATTAATGTAAGTTACTAGGATTTATCTGCAGTCAGTATGTTTTGTAGCTTTATTTTGCTATTTGGATGCCATTGGGAAATCTAGACTTCTACATATAGGTATGGCCTGTGCATGTGAGAATAACTTACCTGAGGGCAAGACAGTGACAACATACACAATGGAAAAAGGGAGAGGAAAAACAAGGTCTTCATTATGTGTGACAGATCTTGATTAAACTACCTGGATGAGAACAATGTACTAATACAGGTATAGTATGGACCACCTGTCTAAGATGGTGGCAGTGGCTGTAAAGGAGATTAGAAAGTTTACAAAGACAAATGAAAGATATCAATCCAAACCCTCAGTTACTGTATGTGGACTAGGTAAGTGTCACAGTGGAACATGATATGGTGATTAAAGTTTAGGACATAATAAACAATTGGTCTTTGGAACAACTAAGCAGAAAACTCACAATAAGAGAAGCAGATCTGCACAGGACCCAGGTCAAGAGTCAATTATTTAAGTGCCAATGTACAATAATCACTGTGAATTATTCAAATTCCTGGAGCAAATCTCCTCAGATCCCTCCAAAAAGATACCAAAACAACCTCACCTTCTCTTATTGAAGTATTGCTTTACTGTAAAGAGGAGCAATACCTTAAAATATGGAAGTTAGTTAAAATGGAATATAAAAAAACCACCCCAAAGGGTAAAAATATTATTTGGTGCAAAGGACACTGTTCAAAGACATCATATTATGTGTTCAGTGAATGAGCTCATCAGATTCTTTAAAAAGGGATACTTAATTCAGCAAAACAATAATGGATCCAGACTTCTACATATAGGTATGTAATGAAATGAAGAAAATTAAAGAAATTACAAAAAAATCTTTGAAATAGGAAAATCACAGCCCAATATTCAAAAATTCTAGGTAGTAAATTTAGTGTAAAGCTAGAATCAACCCACTAACAGCATACAGCATAAAGAAAAAATATTTTCAAACTCGTTAGAAGATGAAGCTTGTCATCATTGGTAACAGCAGATGATTCAGTAGCATGGGAATTAGTAGAAAAAATTGGTAAAGAGAACAGTAATAAGTTGCAACATATTAAATTTATAGATAATATTTTTATTGTCCTGGTAGTTATGAGATAAATAACACTAAGGATGTTAAAACAATTATTGCTACCACAGTTTGAACTATTTTTGGTCCCAGAAAAATCTGGTAGTACTCACAAAGGACACCATCAATATCACTATCAAAGATTCTCAGAAATGTCATCTTAGTGTTAGTCTTCAACAATCAATCACAACATCAAGAATGATTTGGACAGGAAATTAAAGCAAAACTGGCAAGAAATATTATGCCACTCTATTAATCCATGTTGTACTTTGATCTTGAATATGATGTGTGCTTTGGTCTCCCTATCTCAAAAAATTCATAATTAGTAATTAGTATTAAGCAAAGTAATTAGAAAAGGAATAGTCAAATGCAATATATTTACTCAGAGAGAAGGAGGATCACTGAACAGAGTAGGTCTGTTCGGTTTGCAGAAGATGATACAAAGGGAAACACACGTGAGGTCTGCAAAGTTACAAGTAGTGTAAGGACCAATGTTTTCATTATACAGGAATTAGGAGGCAGCCAGTGAAATGATGATGTGGCATGTTCAAAACAGATGCATAACAAATAAGTAAATTGTATAATTCATTCATTGCCTCAGGATGTTTTGAAGACCAAAGTAGAAATCAGTTCTGAAAGATTAAGTACATTCTCATTGGAGAGGCCCCTCTTTTGTATTAAACAATAATCTGACTATGACTTCCCACTCAGAAAATGCCTAAACTACACGTGACCAAAGTGGAAGGACACATCAGAGAAAGACTGAAGACTGAGATCTGCTTCACTTGTTTCTTTAACCCTTTGCCTAGGCTTTTTCTACTAGTCATTCTTAGAGACAAGCCAGTGAGCTGGCTGGGTCTTTGTGCTGACTCTCTGTGGACATGTGTTTTGCTTTTATGGTATGTGAACTGTGAAGGCTTTGCATTATTGAAAGAATTAATGCACATTATGCAGGGTTAATGCAACACAGAATCTGGAAACAAATGACAAGGAATGTCACTTGCCTGGGCTTAATGTACAGGAATTTCAATTTTCATTGGTGTTTACTTCTAGCTAAAAAGGGAGTAAAAAGTTGCCACCAGGTAGGAATTTCCACCTTGATGCAATGCTCATTTTTACAGGTGTGAGTAAGCGGATATTATGAATGCAATAGGAAGAAGGCCAATTCAGGCTGAATTTCAGTTCTGTCTGTTAGGCACTGTTAGTTGAAGATATAGAGCCATATATAGGTATACCAGTCAGGTCAAAATGGTACAAGCTACACTTGTACATGTTTAGTTTTGGGTTTGTTTTGGTTTTTTTTAATCAATTTATTCCTGCCCTGCAACCTGTAATGTTACTAGCAGAGCTGCTAGTATTTCAGGAAGGTTAAAAATGCTGTTTGTAGGATGGAAACCTTCTTAACATTCCCTCAGATTTGGAGTGGCTAAAAATGTACATGTGGGTGATAGCAGCATGTCAGGGCCTCTGTGGTATCAGCAGGAAAGGGGTTAAAGAAAACTGTTTTTAACTTGGCTGCGAGGGGTTTCTGTTGCTGTCTGAATCTTTCTTCAAGTCTATAGAGAAACACGAGAGTCTTGGTGGGAGAGTATTGTACTTTACTGAAATGTTATGTGGCTACAGGATGACTTTCCAGCATAAATAAATGTGAGGCTTCATGCAGCTTAATAAGGGTGCCAGCTTTTCCTGATACGAATTTATAAACACTTTTGTCAAACTTTTGTTATCCATATTCTGAAATTCAGATTCACAAATCCAACATTTTCTTTCTCCTGTCTTTATTTCTATTGTTAGATATTCTATTGAAATAAGAAAAAGCATAAAGAAATGATACAATTTTAGCACGATAGTTACAGATCTGTGTGACAGCACAGAAAGCAAGCTGCAGACAGTGAAAAATGGAGGATCAGCAATTACTGAGATTTACAAGAACAATCCTATATAACTTTGTTCTGTGGACCCAGAAGAAAACATAACTTCCATTTCAATGTGGAGTTTTGTCTTGCTTTATCTCAAAAATGCCAATTTGTTTCAAAGGCCAGCGTTCTTTCTTCTTAAAGGGGGCAATAAGCTGCTCGTTGTAAGTGCAACAGTGACGGTGTAGCATTTTCTGAAAGGAGAGATGACTGTCGATGCTAAGGAGACAGTTTTGTTTTCAGCAGTGGAGATAGATGAATCAGAACCAGAAAGAAGAATAAAGGCAGAGGAGAGTGGCGGGGTCTGAAATGAAGGCAATGTGATCTGAATGTTGATGAAGAGGCATTGACAAGATGAAAGATTCTGTCGTGCTCTCGCCCTCTCATTTCCCATGTGTAAAATCTGTCCTGTTGACACACTCTTGCGCTCTTTTTATATCGCAAAACTGGAACAAAAAGGATTCTCAATCAGTGGTAATCACACAGCCCCTGTGACAGATACTTGCTAAGGGACAGGCTCAGCAGCTGCCTCCCATTCTCATCTGCTTTTTGAGACCCCTCAGTTCATGGTACTGGACTTTATCAAGATTTGAGAATTCTTCTCTGAGTAATTCAGGCTAATTACAAATAAGGAAGGTCTATGAGGTACTGACAATTCACATCCACTCTCCAGGGAAAAGTACTAGCTAAATACACTAGATATTTTATCTATATGTAATTTAAGTGTATTCATAATGTAACATAGTTCTCTGTTGAATGTCAGTACTCAGAAGAAATCCCATTTTGGAAAAAAAAAAATCCAAAGCAGACATGTCATGCTTGAAAATAAAAGGTTGCCAAACTTTAAAAAACATAAAACACCTTTATAGTAGGTACACCGAAAACTGTGAATTTCTTGCTTCAACACATGCTGCTGCATTGTCACCTTCCAGCCATCAAGCCATTGGCTTTGATGGCAGTTCCTTTCAAAGAATCAGGATCTTCAGATGAGCATGGCCATTGTTCAGAACAGTGCATATTCTCCTAGTAAATATTTGTTCACAGTGTACGTCCAAATATAGTGACATATATCAATATGTATATTACATGGACCTAAATGAGTTGCCATATTGTGAAGTATCAATATATAGACCACAAAACTCTATAGTGAGGGTTTTTTTAATTTTACATGCTATTTGAGGTAGTACCATCTTAATTGTCCTACTGTATAATGGCTTTTTTGTATTACATCTGAAGCTTTCTTTTTTTTTTTTTTT
>VYZX01024702.1:67446-80942 GCA_013401335.1 Brachypteracias leptosomus
GAGAGAGTCCAGCGTAGGGCTACAAAGATGATGAAGGGAGTGGAGCATCTCCCTTATGAGGAAAGGCTGAGGGAGCTGGGTCTCTTTAGCTTGCAGAAGAGGAGACTAAGGGGAGACCTCATTAATGTTTATAAATATATAAAAGGGGAATGTCACGAAGATGGAGCCAGACTCTTCTCAGTGACAAACAATGATAAGACAAGGGGTAACGGGTACAAACTGGAACACAGGAGGTTCCACTCAAATATGAGAAGAAACTTCTTCTCAGTGAGGGTAACAGGACACTGGAACAGGCTGCCCAGGGAGGTTGTGGAGTCTCCTTCTCTGGAGATATTCAAAACCCACCTGGATGCCTTCCTGTGTAACCTTATCTAGCTGTTCCTGCTCCGGCAGGGAGATTGGACTGGATGATCTTTTGAGGTCCTTTCCAATCCCTGACATTCTGTGATTCTGTGATTCTGTGAAGTGTCACAGAGAGAAATTGGATAGACAGCAAAAATTAATTGGGCCCTATGTTATGGGTGAATAAAAATTTGAGGAACATCCTAAGTTGGTGATATTTTTGCACTTGGTTTCCCTTATCTTACATTATTACTTATAATACAGATACATAAAGAAACATGGAGCATAATTCCTGTACTAAAATTGTCTCCATCTGCTTTTGATTTTTTTATTCAATTGCGAGTGTATTTTATTTTAAAATCACACTGATTGACTTCAGTTTGTGCATGAAGTCAAAAAGCTGTGGGGTTGTTTGCAAGTTTGAGCCAAATGTAGAGATTCAAGATTTCTGGCTTTCATTATATGCCGAAAAGTTTTAGCCACTTCTCTCTACATTTAAAATAATGAAGTTGAGAATCTATCCTTTTGCTATCAACAGGTACTCATTTTGCAGACAGCTGCTTCAGTTAAAGTCTTTAACACCATCCATATGCCCATCATCTTAAACTGTGATGGTGGAAGGATCACATAAGCAGTCTGTAACCTCATTTACATGAAGTCAGCCAGCTAATTTTATATGCCAAAAAGCTAATTTGACTAATTTACTTGACATTCTCTGAACTACTCACTAAAGTTTTTATGCTACCAAAGGTACAGAAGTATAACATCCTGTAGTGCGTGGTATATACAAATAGAAGTACTCTTTCTAATCAGCTCTATATTTTTCTGCTGAATTATTTATCCTTTGTTATTTTTTATCGGACTGTAAATGAGGATTGTAGAAACTTATCTTGCCTGAAAACTGAAGACTTTTCTTCAGGGATAACGTAATAAATAAATGTTTAAAAATGTGAATACATTGTTTTAATCTTTACAAAGTTTTAAAAGAAGAGCTTTGCTTGGCTTCTAATTCATAACTCTATAAAATGCTTTATGTTTTTATTTTACTTTTTAATAAGTACATTTTATAAATGTTTAGATTTAAACTAATATAAGTAAGCCTTTATGTAACAGTGAAACTTCAGCAAGCTGAATTTCCTACCCATTATCATACTGGACTTTTCTTTGACAAAATATCCTCCCCTAAATATATAAAAGTATGCATGATAAAGCAAACTTTTCAAAACAACGGCATGTAGACTTAGTTGTTCTCTATTCTTTAAATCTTTTCTTGCCTGTGGTATTGTTTGTAATTTTTTATTATTTTTATTTTTTATATTATTGAACATAGGTTTCTTGCAGTTATAGTACACCCAATATGCAAGGGCAAAACCACTCCATCTGTTCTTATGCTTCTTGAAATGAAGTGATGTAGACATATGCTAAAAAGCTGACATAAAGTCTGAAACAAGTGAGTCAAAAGTATGCATACGATAAAACACTAGATGTCTTTTCTTTTTACTTTGTCTACTTTTAGTCCTTGAGATGTTATACATAAATTCAGTGATTTGTAGTTTTGAAAGTTGGTTGTACTTCCTGTTAGCCTTATAAAACATTAAGCACAAAATATTTTTTCTGGTTGCTTAAATTAATTAGAATTAGCCTGATTGAAATGTCTGTCTGGCATTGCAGATACATACACAGATTGTATTGCAATTATAATGCAATATTGGGAACTACTGCATGATCAAATATCATGGCTGTGGTTCTCTTTTGGATTTAGTACCATAAGATCTCGGTTATTCAGTGCATGCCAGTTTTAGTGGGGCACCCTCTGCAAAAAACGCAAGCTTAATTTTGCCAATAGAAGCAGCAAATAGTGTTGAGGAAAAACTGTATTGGGGGACAAACCATCAAGCTTGTTTATATGTGGTAAATATTTTAATTTTAATTTAAAAAAAAAAATAAAAACTGTAGTAAAATATATTTCTATATTTCTGCACTGAGTTTTCATGAAGACACTTGAAGTTGCATTCTAAATCAAATTAGGCTTCAGGATACCTTGTATATTCTCTGCAATCTGACTGGAGATACTACATCTATGATGTTTGATGCATGAACACAAAGGCTTTTTTCCATTCACATTAGAAATGGAAATTTTAGAAAAATCTGGAAAGCTTTCAGAAATAGTCACAAAGAGATACTCTTTACTGAAAACATTATTAACTAAGTACTAAAGATATTTGTCTTCTCATGGTTATATGTGTATACATATATGAAGAGATAGATACACATATCTTCAGTTTGTATATATACACAAGCTTATCCCCTCTTTTTGTAATCAATGAAGGAAAATGAAAAGGAAAGGAAAAGCAAAAGAAAAAAAGATAAAAGAGAAAAAGAAAAAGTAATACTTGCCTGTCCTGTTGTCTTTTTTTCCTAGCTAATGCATTGTGATCCTTCCTGTATTTGCCATACATTATTTCTGAGCATGATAAAACACATTCTGAAACTTGCAATAAGAAAAAACCCTGAATATTATTTTGTGAATATAAGAGAAATAGTCTGTAACAGAAAGGTAATTAAACCTTGCCCTGACTGACCTAGCTTTTTAATTAGTACATTTAACTATATTTAGTAGAAGTACTGTAGCACAATGTATCATGACTAGCAATATATCATTTAGACATTCCAGTGCTTTTATCGACTTTAAAACAATGCTGATTTAATTCCGAAAGAAGTACTTCTCTGGCTCTTTATTCATCAAATTGTTTCTTTGAGAGTGGTTTGACCCCTCATTCTCCCAAACTTTCCATAAAACATTTATATTTCTAACTTTTAAAATAGCCTTTTTAATATTAATGCTAAAAGGAAACCACAAAAGGCAAGATTTGGCTACCTTCAGGTGGATGAATAGTTGTCTTATAAAACATTCCTGTAAATTTGAAGAAATTATACATTTACCAACATTGTTTGCTGAGACTAGAGGTTATAGAAACTCAGAGTGTGAAAGAAGTGTTTGCAACTTTAGTTATAAAATACCACAATGTTCACAAGTGGCTCTTTTCATCATTCTTATTCAAGTTGAGAGAGAGAAAATATAAAGTATTGTTATAGAAATAGAAACATAGAAAGAAAATTTGGATTACTTAATTACAGATTTAAGCTGGAAAAAAATCAAAGACAATTGTGATATGTTTTGATTTATTAGAAATGCAATATTGCTTCCCACCTGAGCCTCCATCCCATGGCCCCATACAAGAGTATTTGACTTCCATCTCAGAGTTTATTTTCTTCCTTTTTGTTTGTGTTCAGGCATGAAAGAGCAAAATAAGAGGTTTATAGTTAATTCCTTATATATTGTTTAACAGAGAAATATGATAATTCTGTTTTTCTGAAATTTTCTTGGAACAATTTTCAGATCTTTTATCATAAACTACTCCTCATTAATCATGGATAGCTCTCAATGCTTCCTATTCCTTCCATGTTTAAAGAATAAAATGTCAGAATACCTTATTACACAGCATCATTTCTTAAAGCAGTCATGGTGAATTATGGACCTCTTCAATCTTCCACAAAAGAAAAAAAAAAAAAAAAAAAAAGAAAGATCAAAGTTCCTGCCAGGGATCTGAGTAAGTGTCCAGCTGTTAGGACAGATGGAAAATTCTGTAGGTCTTTGCATTGTAGCCCTAAGAATTGTGAGTTTATAGTCAGCTTTTCGTATTTCCGTATTCAGACGTCCTTATCTGAAAAGACGAACAAGAGGAATAGGGGCAAAAAGAAGGATATGTAGTATTGTGTCCACACATGAAGAAGAAAGCTAGGACAGACTGCTACTGTTAAATCATTCACTTTAAGATGTCTACTGTTAGTATTCAATTAAAAAAAAATGTAGGAAAGCTCATTTTGGACTGTACATATAGCAAACAGAAATTGGTCAGTTTCATCAACTTTAATTCAGTTGTTATATGGATTTTTATCAGTTGAGAATATATACATTGTGAAGATTTCTGGTCTAATGCATCAACAGTGTGTTTTCTTGTACTATTTTTCCTGAAAGACAGGAGAATGTAACAGGAGATATAACAGAAAAATGAAAAAGTTTCTACATTCCACCTCACTGTAAAATATTAGTTGTGTATTGGTCTGCAAGTCATATTATATAAATATCCAAGAGTTCTTGGCATCTAATATCGGCTTCTGTTTGTAGATCTCATCCCATGTTAATCATTCTAAAAGGACTCCTAGTGGCTTAATAAAACTGAAAATTAAAGGAGAATGTATATTATTGTCAGGTAAAATGCAGAAACCCCTGCAGTTAGTGGATTCTGACATGCTAGCAAGGAAATTGCCATGTTGCTTCTCTGAATGAGTTTTTATTGGAACAGTATTATTTATATGTTGGGGTTTTTTTTGTGGAAAAGAGGAAAAATGCTATGACTAAAAGTTGTTAAATACAAAAAGGACTTAGATGTTATATGTTTAGTATATGAAAATGCTTTTGATGTATGCTTATGAGCGTATGAATGATTTTTTCTGACCCATTCACTCTCAAATATCTTCCTGGTTAGCCGAGTTCACTGTGAACCTGCTTTGGTCAAAGAAGGTTTGCTTTAAGACCATGTTTTTAGTCTAAGTGGTAGTTTTATTTAATTTTATTTTAGGCCATAAATTCAGAAATTGGGCACTTAAATTTTGTTTCTGAATTCAGAAACTCATATACGCTACTTTATTGGCTAATTTACTGGACATTTTCCCTGCATCTTTAAAGGCAATCTAAGGTCATTAGTTCAGATTTTAGTATTTGGAAGTTAGAGTGAATGACTGGTTAGTTATTTTGCCCCACTCTGATAAAGGAAATAACCAGACCTGTTTATATTTGGTTTTGGTTTCAAAAGCTCTGTGTGGCTCCTGTGTTTCTAAGAATGTTTAACCGAGATTCATTTCTGCCTTTGTTGTGTACTATTTTACTTTGTTTAATGGGAAATTGTTACCACAGAATCACTAAAAATAAGAATTAGTAATACCATTTTGGAACAGCTGTAAACTTGGTCGGCTTAGTCTAAGGAATTCCAGACCTATTACAAAAATGGTACTGTGGATACACAGTGTCTGTCTGTGCTGTTTTGTGATAGTGAACAGTCTTTCTATAAATCGCTCTGCCTTCATCATTTTTCTTCTTAGTTTTATAATGTGTTAAATCTACTTGGCTCTTTTTCTCCCATTTTTCTCCAAAGACAGGTGGATAGATTTCACCACAACAAAATTTCCACATGTAAAGGAATGAAATGTGCACTATTACAGAAATCCATCCACTAACTTGGACTGCTTTTGCTGTGCATTATCCATTCCTAATTTCCACAAGTCAAATATACAAACTTCAAATTCATTAACTGTTAAGAAAAAACAAATTTGTTAAATACCTCAGTTTATAAGTCCTGAGCAAATCTAAGTACAGAATGGACTCCTGAAGGTCACCTTGTCCAACCCCCACTGCTCAAGTAGAGCCACCTAGAGCCAGTTGCCCAGGAACCTGTCCAAACAGCTTTTGAACATCTCCAAGGAAGGAGGTGCCACAACCTCTCTGAGCAACCTGTTTCAGTGCTCAGTCATTTTCACAGGATGATAGCCTGAATTCTAGTTGTCTATTAATTGAATGCTGAAGACTTGAATGTTAATTTGTAAATACAATGTACAGAATATACATCACATACATGATAACAAAGAGAATGTAATCAATTAATAAAAACACATAGGTAGGAAGAATAAGAAAGAACATGCCAAACCAATAACTGTTTCAGCAAATTAAAATTTATTCAGGGGAAAACATCTCTGGGATCTCATTGCGTTATTATGTGTCGTAGGTAGCACTATGCAAAAATAACCACATTTACACTAATAACCTATATAATTCATGAAAAAATAATAGAAATAATGAAAGTCAGAAGTAATAATAAAATTGCTGCAATCTCTTTGACTATATGTATAAGTCTAACTCACTGCCAGATTCAGTAAACTGTAATTCAAATCATAACATATGAAAATAATCATAAGTTTTCAAATATTTAATTTGAACATGTCACTCCTGAAAAATTTTTTGGACTACATGAAGTAAGCTGAAAATCTATAATACTTAAGCAATCTTACTCAGTACAAAACCACCAAAGATGTATAAATCAAGGTAAAATAAGTCACACAAAACATTGTCTTGAGACGATAAGAGAAGAAGAAAGGAAATAATTTAAAATTAAAATTTTACCATTTCTTTTCTTTCATATTTACTTCATATACCTTCTCTAGGATTACAAAATGTAAAGATCTGTGTTTTGAAACATTAAAATATTCTCTATTAAATTACAGTAACATTTCTGTATTGAATTAGTTATAGGCAAGAAAAAAAAATAAATCAGTGCTATGGAAATGTACTACAGTCTCAAGCAGCACTATTGAAGTCCCAGAAATGCTCTGAATTGGGAAGTTGCTTCCCCTTGATGTTGAAATGTACCTTTTTTATTCTCTCTTCTTTTGCCTTTCTTGTTGTTGCTTGCTGACCAGTGTATACTGCTTTGATAAATGTTGTAAAGGAGGAGCAAAGGGAAGACTTCTGGTTGAATTCAGAGTTTTTATAGCCTCTTCCCAACTTGTTTGTCTTTACAGAGGAGAAAAAAAGGTACGCCTGTGTCATATTAGACTGGCTGCAGAATGAGGGGTTTTCCCCTCTTTTGTTAGCTCAACATCTTCTTAGAGGTTAACATTTTTTCAGTGGTACATGCATTTTTTCAGGAAAATGTGTAACTGTAGTAGAACAATGTGAGATGAAGGGGAAAAAATAATTCTCTTTCATTCTAATAAGATCTCCAGCACATGAATGAATGTATAGTCTGCTTAATGATGCTCTAGCTGATTTTTAATAGGCATTGTTCTTCCAGAAAGTTTTCAGGTTATTCTTAAATGTGAAAGGAATGAAAGAAAATAAACTCTCTCTTAACCATTTCTAACTCTCAAGACTTCAGTAGGAACTGAAAATCTATTTTCAGTGAGTCCAAACAATCTTACTTTTAAGAAGAATCTTTTATCTTTGGGGAAAAAAGAAGTCCTTGAGAAAGAAGGAGAATACAATACTTTCTTTTAAGTATCCTTCTTCATGTTACATGGAGGTGACTGAAAATTTTCTAAAGGAAGAGGCTTAAATGTTGTGTTATTTTTTATAATTAGTAGTGTAGTTTTCTACCTAAATGTCTCCGTAAAACCACCTGTTGTGACCTTATATAACAAACAGGTAGAATAATTTACATGTGAAAGGTTTCTCATCATAAATTTTCTGTTTGCAATTTAAAGATGGTTAGGTGCTTCACTCCTAACTGGAATTATTTATATTGGAAATGTCCTACATAGTTTATTGACTTGACTATACATTATTCTTCTAGAAGCCAGTATCTTAGAAGGAGAGGTTTGTTCTTTGCATATTCATATTATTTAGGCATTAACACAAAGTTTAACTTAACATTTTATATATATGACATAAGTTTTGGCCAGTGTGTTTATATTTTTTTCCTAAAGTAAAAGTAGAAAAAATTAGTGAAGAAAAAAAAGAGAGAACCCATAAAAGCTGATTTCACTCCTTGCATAAATATGTTTGGTTGTTTTATGGCATTTGAGACTGTGTTTGGGTAACAAAGTAAAACTCTCCTAGAATGCGTTTAATTAACAATAACATTTGCCACTACATTTTGTAAGCATTTTATATATAAGAACATTGTTTGCATCCCCACTGAACCTGACTGGCCGTTTGGGCTTATTTTACTGTGTACGCAGTTGTGTATATTGTTTTGAAAAGCAACATACATCATCATACAAACATCAAAGTTTTTATCTTAACACTTAATCAAGAGCTGTCAAATATCTAAACAGTAGTGGAAAAATAAAATGATTAATCATACTTATTCCACTTGAATATGTTTAATATAATTAATCCCTTTAGTGCTAGATATAGTTTTTGGAGGGATCTATTGTGTAGGCTATTTAACATAACCAAAATGCTACACTGTTAATATTTAAAAAAAATATTAAGACCACACTTCCAGTTACCTTTGCAATAATACATTGAAAACTTGTGAAAGTGACAGGAAGGATGGTGGAATAATATTTTTTAAAAGACAGAAAAAGCACTGGAAACATGAATGAAGAACGAACTAAGAAATTTTTCTTGTTAGTTCTCAGTATACTAAACAATGTGAAATACCTGTTTTAAAGGGAGAGGCAAATAGCACTGAAGACAGAGTTTAAGTCAGTAAGGGACTTGATTACTATATACAGAAAAAGCTAGTCTGTTGAAAGAAGAGTGGGAATTGACTGAACTCCAAGTAATTGTAATGCTGAAAAAAGACTTGCAAACATGTTCAGTAGACCTGAAAAAAGGGCTTTCTACCCAACAGGTGTTTTCTTTTCTTTCCAATTATCTTAGCTGAACTTATAAAAAATATTACTTCTTTGCCAACATTTCATATTTAGCTTAATGTGTTCCCTTGACACTAGGCACAGTTAATCAGGGTGACGACACTCTTAAATATTTGCTAGATTATGACATAATATGCAAGCGAGGGGTCAGCATAAAAAATAATTTCAAATGCATTTCAAAGAGCTATTTCAAATTCTCTGCAGCAGAACTGCAGACACTAATATGAAGAAGTAAACAGTTAACATAAAAACTGCAAGTTATTGAATCCTTCAAAGAAATAGCTTTTTCCCCAGGTCTATGATCATTAAAATAATTAGAAAATTTCTTTGTTTTTTAGAAGAGTTCAGATTTGGGCAATATTTCTCCAGTGCCCAGGGAGATCTTTGTCAGTGTGTAAATCTACTGTGCATAAAAGATGTAAGACTGCAATAGGAAAAAATTTTATGTGGTTCTCTGTAGCTCTCTTCTGCATTTCTAGTTCATACTGGTATACAATAACACAGAATATTATCTGTCTTAGAAAGCACATTCACTGGGAATGGATTAGAGAGTGATGTGAAGCCATGTGGAAGCAAGCTGTGTAAAGAAATATTCTTTATTAGAGGTTAGAAAGTGCTGACTGCTCAACAGTTTGGGGAAAACCCATTCAAAACAATCTTATGCTTGTAATTGCAAATGTATTGGTAAATTGTGATAATGATTGGGAAAAATGATAAATGTTTTTTTAATTGATGCCATAATGGCTGTAACAGGATGCTATTACCCAGTATGTCTATTTGAATGAATTATTACTACAATGTATCAATGCTATGAAAGCTACACACCAAAACTGCAAATAGTTTTATTGAAAAAAAAATGGTTTCAGGTATAAAGCATTGATCAAATTGAAACATCATATCCTCTCAAACTATGTCAAGTTATGTTCATAGAGTCAGAGACTGCTGTGACTCTGCTAGACTATGACAACCAAATGTGTTACACATTACACACTCACTAGGAGCAGAGATATGTAGATATTTACCATTGCGAATGGCTAACTTCCAAATTAAATGCCATTTCAGAACTACATTTATTTCATTTTGTGTTCTTTAGAGATTAAATTAAACTTAATAAGGACAAACTGTCTAATTTAATAAGGACAATCTCCAAATTTAAGGTTCTTATCTTCTCAAAGGGAAGTCTGCTTTTACTAGTTTGTCTCACCTACCTTTGTGTGACTTAATCAGCAAAGGATGCTTGTGGAAAGATGCAGACATCTGAAGTGAGTAACTTGAGACAAGGGCCCTGAATTAATAATTCCAAGTATTATGTATCTTGCTGATGTTGAATGTTCAGACTTCTAATGAAGCCCAAGTTGTCACCTAGAAATGACAGATATAGCAACCAAAATCACAGAGATTTCTTCCTGTAGGTAAAAAAAAAAAAAAGGTTTAATATTGTTTCATGTTCTATAGGGCCAAAAGTCTTGGGTAAACAATTTTTAATGTAATTTATATGCAAATAAGCAAGCCATCTGTGCCTTGATTTCCTAAATGAAGAAATAGTTTAAAGTACATTAATTCTAAATGTCATTAACTTAAGCACCTTTGCAATATTGAAATACGGTTTTGATGTTTAGCTTCTACAGCCATATTTAAAGCAGCAGATAAATGTGTTGCTCCACATTGCAAGCATATACAGGCTCATATTTCAAACCCTAGTACGGGGTTAATTTTCACCAGAAGCTGGGAGAGGGTCACAGCCAGGATAGACAACCTAACCAGCCAATGGGGTAATTGATACCATACTGATGGCATGGCTGCTATAAAAGGACAGGGGTTTGCTGGGCAGGCGCACTCCTCTCTGGTGTGCGGGCAGGTGGTTGGTGCAGTCTAGGCAGTTGGTATATTCACTTGCTTTATATATTGTTTCACTTGTTTGTATTGCTCATATATCACTCGCTTTATATATAGTTTCATTACTGTTATTGTTTCTTCTCCACTTGTTCTATTAAATTCTCCCTTAAATTCTCCTATTAAATCTCAATCTGTGCCTTTTTCCCTCTGTTCTCCTTCTCATCACACTGGGGGCAGGGATAGGGTGTGAGGGAATGAGCGGTCATGTAGTGTTTAGCTCTCAGACGAGTCTGAACCAGGACACCCAGACAATTCTTACCTAAGCAACGTTTCCTGAAAACTGCAGACAAACACAAGTTTTACCACCAGAGCACCAGTACCTTTGCCTTTAGACTTGTTATTCTTCTCCAAAACATTCATTGTGTTCTGTGATAAAAAAGTATTCCTGTTCTGGATGAATTCTCTCTTTCTCCCCCACCAGAATATTTGTTTTAGTAGCTCTGTATTTATTGCCTGTTTAATGGCTTTCACTTGGTGGGAACATAAGACACCGCTCTGTGTTGTAATCCTCTCTAAGAGCTCTGTTTTACCCATTATAGTCCTATTAACTTGGGTTTGGAGATGGCCTGAATCTTAGAACTGTTCCCTTTCCCAGAGATGTTGGTTATCTGTCCTCCTTTTTAGTTGCTACTGTGACTAGTAACAACTTTTACACAGGACAGTCATAAATGAACATCCCTTTCCTTATTGATAGCCTCTTCTTATCCAGAGAATTTCAAAGAGATCTGTAAACATTTTCCTGATGCATTCTTCCTATAGCAGATAAAATGGATCATTCTATACTGGCTACATGGGTATCTCCTGATCATTTTATTACTGTGCTGGCATTTACATTTCTAGACAAAGAATGAAGAGAAGTAGCTACCATGGTTATTGTTTGGATAGTATTTAAAATAAAAGAAAAATAAAAAGCTGCCTTTCAAGAGAATGTTCCAGGTTCTGAACCTGACAAATGCATTTGAGTCAACCTGTATTACAGTGATTGAATGCAACAGAGCATTCACTGGCAAATGAAAGACACTACAACACGATGTTCTGGGTTTGGGCTACTTTGAATGAAGACTGAAGGCTTTGGATGCTTTTGTAGACCACAGTTGAATAAGTCAGTGAAACTGGCCAAATTTTATTTTAAGAACAGCTCCTTCCTCATATCCCAAAAAGCATCATCTAGTCTGTAGTTCTTTTTAGAAAGCAGACATTTTCACCATAAGATTTACATTTAGCTGTTAATGTCTCTGAAACATTATTTTTGCAACTTTTTCCCATTCCAGGATTTTAAAGTTGAAAAAGTTTTCATTGGAACATTAAAAATATTTGTCCTGTCTATAATTAAAATCTCATTTTATTTACTAGATTAGAAAGCTAAATTTTGGAGCCCTTACCGTACCTATTTTCAAGCAGGTAGTTTCTGAAAAGAATTTGCCTGTGTTCCTGTTTGTTGAAATGCTGAACTCATAAACCATGCAACAATTAGTTGGACTACAAATTAAGTAAGAATATTTTTTCCATTATTATAGTTGATTTTTGAATGCCAGCTCAACAGAAATGTAATGGGCTGATACGGTACCTGCTACAGACACTGATAAACTATCTTTCAGCTTTTTGCTTATCCCAGTTAAGATTTAAGCAGCCAATTTGGCCAAGCTTGTTTAAAGTAATAACACCTTTTTTGTAGGTAAAATAGTACTTTGTAAAAAAATTGAGCCTTTTTCCTCTGTAAAGTGTTAATATTGCTATGTTTTTGTAACTAGATAACAAAATCCAGGAATAAATATAACTATAGGGTGGGCTGTTGCTTATAGTTACATGCTGAAACATTAACCTGCAAATCCCAAATCATCCCAAACCCCTTGGTATTCTGCCTCAAATCACATTATTTATTTTGTAAGATTCAGTTTATGAAGCGCTATAGTTCAATTGTTTATTATGTGCCTTTCTGCTTTGTAAAATACATTTCATCAACATTTGACAGACACAAATGCAAAAAAAGCTGAGAATTTTAATATCTGAATTACTTTAAGTTTTAATTTATACCTGGGGCCCATGAAGTTGGATGGAGAGGCAAGAGTAGAAACTGTTTCTCATGGTAGTTTTTTGAGTCACATCTCTTGTAAATTAAAAGCTTAGATATGAAGTGGATTTGTACCAAAAGGACAATTCCAAATATGGTTGGTGTACTGCATCTCAGAAATAAGTATCAGGCCTAATCTAACTCTTAGAAATGTGAATGGAAAGCCTCCACTTTCTTTTAGTAGGAAATGCATCAGGCCCATGCTGCTAATTTCATTTTAGCTTTGAGCGATGTTGGCCTGAAAGCCCTGTACACTGCAGAGCAATATTGTATAGCTGTAGGAGTTCAGAGACTTGGATGCACACATTCTTATACATTTTGACATAGATAAATTTATGATTACTTTCATACAGAAAATAATTTATTTGTAAGTCTTAGAGACCTGAATTTTTGGTTTTCAGGATTATATTCCTTGACAGGGAAATTNTGTCGGCACAAAAAGGTTTTGATTGAGGATTAGAAGATGTATTTAAATTGAAAAGAAAAAAAAAAGATAGATAGAAAATTACAGAAAAAGGTTTCCATCCTCCATGCCTCTCTCATATCATTAGCAGTTCTGCCATTAATATATATAAAATAAAGTGTTTCCTCTCGCTAATAGATACTGAAAAAGGCAGGGCTCCCTTAGGTTCACTAGACTTACTATCTAGTAGGTACTTACTTCACAGCAATCAGAAGAAGAAATAATCGCTATCTTTTCTCCAAGGTTAAAGCACTCATCCAGGGTCATTTTCCTCTTTCATCTGAGAAA
>VYZX01024703.1:0-21866 GCA_013401335.1 Brachypteracias leptosomus
AACATTCTATGATTGTATGATTTAAGTCACCCATGAGTACCAGGACATGTGATCTTGAGGCTACTTCTCGCTGTCTGTGATCTTCCTGATCAGGTGTCCTCTAGTAAACACTCACAACAATGTCATCAATATTAGCCTGCCCCTTAATTCTTGCCCATAAACTTTCATCACTTTCTTCCTCACCCCCTAAGTAAAGCTCAACGCACTTGTTCTTGCACATAAAGAGCAACTACACCACCTTGACTGTCTGTCTTTCCTAGAAAGTACAGCACTTGAGTTGAGCAATCCCACTGTGTCTCCATAATTGCAATGAGATCATGGTCCTGTGAGCACACCCAGATCTCTAGTTCTTCCTGTTTACCCCCCATGCTATATACATTGATGTGCAGGCATTTCAGAGACTTAATTGAGCAAGAAGCGGACTTACTACCTGGAATTCCATTATCTTGCACTTCAGGTGCTCTGCTGCTGACCCATGATCCTTCTCCAGGCCCATAGTTTTCCTATTGCACAGTGGATTCCAGCTTCTCTTGTTTGTTGTCCATGCTGCATGCATTGGTGTAGGTGTACTTCAGTTGAATTATTGATTCCATCACTCTTTGGAAGAAAGGAGGCCTAGTTCCCACCTGACTGTTCCCAGGCACTGCCGTGGTTTCTATCCCATCAGTAAGCTTCTCTCTAGCAAGCCTGGTTTTATCCCTGCATAGTTGGTACTTACTAACCTGCTGCTGGAGTCCAAATGAAGATGAGCAGAAAGGAAGATAATACAACTGTGGTTGTATTAAAATCCAGCATAATTAGGTTTGTTTTAAAATTTTATTTCCTATATGTAATTCCCTTTGTGTATTTGGCCCTAAGGGCCTTCAACTCGCTAGCAAGGTTGATTAACTACAAATGAGAAAATATTTCACAAATCAAACATTAAATCCTTTTTATAATTGCTGTGAGATTTTGGACCGGCAATACAATTTATTATCAGAGAATGCACAGAAAATAATTTCCAGTTCATCTCTGTGAAAATTGAATTTCTGAAGTAGTACCATTAATATTAAAAATATTGTATTCAAATGACTACTATTACCTATGTTCCTCACAGATATTTAGTTTGTTAAATGTTTTGTTTTAACTGAGAAACAATTTGCTATGCAGTGGTGTGTATTTTACTTTTAATATGGTGAGCCTTACTGACAAAATTCCAAAAGCCATTTTTGAGATTAATTGTACTCCATGTGGCACCATACTAGGGTGATTACCGTAGGACTTAAGCATAATATTCAGCCCTTTCAAGAAAGCATTTATTCAAGGAAGCAAAAAATAACATGTACTTAAAACTCACCAATGAGCTAGGGTGCTTTTCACAACAGGTTTTCCATAACCAATGGAAATGTCAAAAGTAAAAGTTTGAATTTCAGGGACATTTCAGTTAGAGGAGACTTGCCCACGTATCAACTGGTGACACTGAAACAGGTAAGAAATCTGGCCTACATTTCATTGGCCCTGGAAACTAAAAAAGAAGGCACCAGTGCAGTCTCCTGATGTACAAGTGAACATTGGTTTTCATTACTCTTAGAACTCATGTAATCTGAACTCTGCTGCCCTACAGAAATGCTAACAGCTTCAGGAGCTCACTGAAGACATTACTAGTCAACATCACAAGGTGGCACTGTAAATAATATTTGAAAATATAACTCTGTTTTAATTTGATGTTGTTGAGCCAGGCTCCCTATTCCTGTGCTGTTCAGATCTTCATCATCCCACATAAATCACCTTTGCAGTCAGGCATGATTTTCAAGGAGATATTGACTAAGTGAATAATGCCTCCCAACACAAAAACCAACAAACAATCCCTTCACAAAGTTCAACAGATATAGGACATCAAAAGTCAGAAATTGGAGTTAAAATTTTGGAGTCACACTCAACAAAACAGCGTAAGAAAGCTGTCACATCTCAGAAATCATAGAGAATTGGTATGTGCCTCAAAACCCCCTGTCTAAATCTATTATTCTAGAAAAATATCACCTCCCCTTCAAAATCCCAAAACATAGCTGCTTATTGCAAAGCCTTTGTTTCTTAATTTTTCAGTGGATCTTTTGGGTACTATTTTTTGTATGCTTGGGAGACGTGCTGGGCATAGCTGACCCTATCTTGCATGTGAAGTAGAGCCAACAGAACACGTGGTAGCAGTGTGGGCTGGACAAATTTCCTCTTAGATCTGTGGTTGCCATGAAAAATATTGAATGTCTTTCTCAGTTATGGAAGAAATAATTGGAAAAAGCTGATGGTGGAGAAAGATGTCAGAAAACAGGAGAGATGCTAAAGCAAGCCTCTCAGAAATTTGCATTTCCAATGCCTGAGGTAAATGAGGACACAATTGCTGCATAAGTACCATTTTACAAAGCTAATCTTGTGTCCTTGCTAACGTAGCCATTCTTTCAGCTTCTAAAGAGGCTTCTGAGCAACAACTTTCATGATGCTGCTCTGTGGCATCTGCTGTTCTTTTCACAGCTGATATAGCATATATGCAAGAGATGCCCCATTATTGTCATCTGAGTGTTATTGCTGTAAGAATCTATGAAGAGCACAAAAACCCAGAAAAAGAAATGTACCTGCAAAGTGACCTTGTGCTACCACATAACAGGAACTTAATATGATGTTCCTTTCATCAGAATAGGATTTCATCAGAACTCTTGCTGTTTGTCAGTTTGTTTAACATTAATTTTGTGTTACTTAAGTTAGAAGAATCATAGCATGGTATGGTAAATTAATGTAAAGTAAGGAGAGGACCAGCTGAAGTATTAGCAAAAGAAAGACGCTGAGTAATATAATATTTTAAATCAGAAATATTTAGTCTTGTTGGTGACAGTTTTTCAGATGTGATTTTATCATCTTCTAATATATGTGTGCACATTCACATGCATATATGCATCTGTGTGAAAAAGTAGAAAAATTTCCATGAAACTATGTATTAAAGCCTTTGTATTTTTATTTCTATTTGAAGAAAACCATGAGGTTATTTGTTTTAATGAAACTTGCAAGAATACGTCACACAGATCTGATACTTATTTTTTAGGTTATTTTTATTTCTTTCAGCTGAACTCTACAATATTTCATGTATACATATCAAAAGGAACTCCAAAAAAAGTGATAGGAGCTCTACAGGGACAGATATCTCCTAATGAGTTTCTAGGTAGGCTGCAGAGCCAGGGTTCTGTTTCAGTGCAAGATCATAGTTTGGGATAGATATGCATAATTCATTACTAGATCCTGCAAGATATAGAGTTAGTATGCATATTTTATACACAGAAGTGTAGAGCTATCAGCTGTTTATAGAGTTGATGTCTGGATCTCTTCTGTGATTGCAGTTAGGGTTGTGATAAGACTTAAGAAGGGTCATGATGCTTAGGATTAGGTTTTGGAATCAAGAAGTAAAATATACACTTTTCTGGTTTGACGGGATCAATTAATAACAGCAACTCTGTGTTGGTTGAATGGTTCCTAATTTGCTGAGGGCAGGAAAGGATGTAATTGTTATGGTTAGGAGCAGGGTTATGACTGCTGTTTGAGAATGTAATCCACATAGTCACAAGCAAGAATATTTTGCTTAATTGGGAAAAAATACCTAAGAAAAGTGTTAGGAATTCAGCAAATGTAAACAGATAAGGAGCAGGCAAAAATACATAGTCTAACTAAATAAATAAAATAATCAATTCTTTTTTTCTGTGTCCCTTGATAACACTTTGCAATGAAAGCATCAGAAAAAAATTTGTGGAAGAGATTTTATGTTCATTTTCACAGTCATATATTTATTTTTAAACAAAATTGTATACTAGATTTCAGCTTTTAATTGAACATATTGATTCAAAACAGTCTAAGTGTCCATGCACATGCCACGTTTATCAATGCTCAAATACAAAATCCTCAAAACTAATGGTGGGCCAATAAACATAGTTATAATCTAAATTTCTACTTGTGTTGGGCTACGAAAATGAACAAGTGATTTGCATTATTAACTACAGTAAGAAGTTATATTTGATAATAACAGGTTAAAAAAAATTGTAACAAGATACACATAATTGTACTGACTAGGATTTAAAAGAACTATGTGAAATAGATTTATTTCTAGTCGTAAAATAGAACTATCTCATTTATGTCTTCAGTTTATTCTATATAACTGTAAAATTTTGCTCACATGTCTTTGACACCTATTCAGAGAGTTGTAGAAAGAGCTACCACAAAATGGAAGCTGAATTACAGAATCACAGAATTGTGTAGATTGGAAAAGACCTTTAAGATCTTTGAGTACAATCATTAACCTAACACTGACAAATCTTTGACTAAAACATATCCGTAAGCACTATTTCTACACAACTCTTAAATACTTCCAGGGATGGGGACTCCACTACTGCCCTTGTCAACCCATTCCAATACCTGATAAACCTTTCATTAAAGAAATTCTTCCTAATACCCAACCTACACTTCCCTTGATACATCTTGTGGCCATTTCCTCTTGTCCTATCAATTGTTAGTTGGTTGAACAGGCCAACTGCCAACTCTCTACAACCTCCTTTCAGGTAGTTGTAGAGAGCGATCAGGTCTCCCCTGAAGCAGGCTTATGCCAAAAAATGATAGATTAGAGGAAAAGATAATTATATTGTCCCACAACACTGGTCAAGGTTTCAAAAGTTTTCCTATTCCATTTTGTAATGTCATAAAAATCTTTAATAAATTATGGGAAAAAATAGTGTCTGTAAAGACACTAGGAATTAAGGTACTACTGGGGATTAGGAAAAACAGTCTTTTATTTTCTTTTATACCCCACAGGAATAATCACTGAAGTCTTCCACCAAGGACACCTCCGTTCTTGCTAAATATTTTTAGGAAGGGAGAGAAGAGGGAGGGATATTCCCAACATAATACATTTCAAATGGGTGGGTTTTGTTCTAGAATAAGAATGTTTTGGGATGGAATTCTGAGGACTAGTAGAATCACAGGAATAATTAACTTACTGTGACCATTGAACAGACAGCAGTGTTTTGTTGAGTTAGAAATGTTTGAAATTAAAGCCTAGTATGTAGACTGCTGGCAGAAATTAATAGATTAAAGTTGGTTTTAGACAGGACATATCCTCTGAGGCCATCTTGAATTGATCCAACAGTTGGAGATGGAAAGTAATTA
The DNA here is from genome assembly GCA_013401335.1 of Brachypteracias leptosomus. Classification (NCBI taxonomy): domain Eukaryota; kingdom Metazoa; phylum Chordata; class Aves; order Coraciiformes; family Brachypteraciidae; genus Brachypteracias; species Brachypteracias leptosomus. The sequence goes on from VYZX01024703.1 coordinate 5,176, forward strand.
ATGGTGTGGTTAGGAAAAAAGTTTAAAGACTAAGAGCTGAAGCAAATACCACTGTTGGAATCTGACAAACCAAGAAAGTAAGATGTTTATTTTCATTTTTCTAATTAGCTTTTGAGCAAGGAGATATGCCTGGAATGTTTACTGCTAAGGATAACATGAACATTGATGCTCTGGCATTGACACTCACAGTTGATTGTTGTGAGAATATTTATGTCCATTCTTATGATTCTGATCTACTGTTCTTACTCAACCCTATTGTTCTGGCATGATGAGGGGAAAAAAGTTAAGAGGGTTTGAATTTTTGGATTATCCTAATCCTAATCCTATATTTAAATGGGACTTCAGGCAGCCCAGTTGCCCCCGAAATTAATTGGTGTCTTGAATGTAAAACATACCCTTGCAGCAATTGGTCTATCTCTATAGGCTGTTTCAGACCCTAAGTGTAACCCCAATGCTAACCCTAGATTTAACTAAGAGACAGATTTACTCTCAAATACCTAATAAGAAATCATTCAACTTTACATCTACCAGCACTTTTCTAAGCTCTGTAGAATATGGCAGGATCCTATAGGAAATTGTTTATAACAGTGACTGAACCTGAATTTCAATCTTATTTCTAACTTTAGCCTTCACCCCATCTCTTCTACCAAGAAAGTCCAGGGAAGACTTATTCATCCTACCCATATTAGTGTCTAGCAGTACAGACAGGAAAGGCTGCAGCAATAGAAGCAGTTTTAATCCATTGCAAATCCCAACTTTATCCACAGCTCAGTGGATAAAGCTCTCAGTAATTGCCACAGAACTACTTTTAGTCATCTACTACGTATGCCCCTTCTATTCCTGGCAGGCTTCTAAGATCTAGGAGAAAGAATTCCAATGTCTTGAATCCCCAAATTATCCTTCATATAAATAGCACTCCATTCATCTCCATCAGACCTACAAATATTATTTAGACTCACCCCTGTGGGGTCCAGGCACTTTAGTTTCACAGCAGTGATCCACAAGGCTACTTCATCTCAAAAAGGTGGACTGTCAGGATGTGCTGAAAAAGCTGTTTGAAGTCTTTGGAAAAGACTATAATTCTTCTTCTGAGAAATTAGAGTTAATCAGCTGGGAGAAAAACAGCATGTGGCTGTTCTGGGACAAATTGTATTGGAAGGAGTGATGATCCTGCAGTTGATTTTTGTGGAGGCAGCAGACACGTGATTAGTGAAAAATTCTAGACATGGACAGGAGTATCAGTATGAAGTTGGAAGGATGAACTTAAAAGAAGGGCAAGAGGAGAAATTGGAAAGACCTCTATCCAAAATCCAAGATGTGTGATCTGAGTGGGCATTCCTGGGCAAAGGCTAGGTAGAATATATTTCAGGAGGACTTTGCTAGAAATTTTGGTGAAAAAAAGAAACAGGTTAGATGACTATATTTGTTTGGAAAGGACTGAGAGCATGGGACATGGGGCTCACAATCTTTAGAGAAAGTACTCATTGGTGAGTCAAGATAAGGAACCAGACTAGAAAAGCAAAAAAAGGTCACAGTTTAACAGATAAAAATTAGCTATTGGAAGTTACCAGCCCCATATCAATACTGCAGTACTGCAGAAGACAGCAAATAGTGGTTATTGAAGCTCTCATGTCAGAACAGAGAGAAGCAAACTGTTGCTCCTTTGTTCAAGAGAATGTTAATAGTTGTTAACTCCAGTCACATCACCTGTTTTTATTGTTGTAGTTATTTTTTATTGTTACTGCATGGTATCAAGAGTAAACAGTGAATACTAAGAAGAGAGAGGGAGCAGAGATGCAGCTGACTACAAAAGACTTCATAACTTAGATAACCAAAGGCTTCTGATTTTAGTAATCTGAAAACTCTTTGCTCAGAACAGGAGAGAAACAATTCTCTCTTCAGTTATATTCTTTAAGTTCTCTTTGAAGACAAAATGTTAATAAAACTTTTCCTATTTTTGTTTTATAGTCATTTTCACCACCTTAACTTTGGAAAAGGAATGTAGCATATTTTTTTCCTTACATTAAGGAAAACCAACAAAACTCTCTAAAACAAACAAACAAACAAAACACACACACACACAAAAAAAAAAAAAAAAAAAAAAAAAAAAAAAAAAAGAAAAAAAAAAAAAAATTCAAAAAAAAAATTAAANAAACCAAAGCAGTTTCCAAGAAAAGATTCAGTTTAGATACAAAAATTTATGTAGTATTAACCTATGTGATCTCAAACCATTAGACTATTACCTAATCAGGACTGGAATCTTTCTTGAACACAGAAACATAAATTTATTAATTCAACCAATACAGTTAGGGAAGAAGGGAAGTGGAAGAGAGGACATGACTTTGTGACACCAAAAGGCCACATTGTAGTGAACTCTCTTCTGGCTATTTTGAGAGACCTCACTTTCCAATAAAGACTAACCCTGAATTCTAAAATTTTGATACTTTCTACAAAATAGATTTCCTGTTTCCAGTCAGCCTTTGTCCTGTGAAATTTCAGAAAGCAAACAAGAGCACACCATTGGCAAACCTGCTTTTAAGCAGTTGAAAAAATTTTTTCTCAGAATTTCAGCTAAAATCTAGTACCACCTTTGAGGAAAGTGAACAGCATCTGTGTTAGTCTGCACTCATAAACAGGATGTGGTACCAGATGGTAGTACAGCTCAGAAGTCAAACCCTGATGCTCTAAAGTCAAACTCATAGACTGCTACACATCAAAATCTTTCTGTGATGATAAACTCACTTAAACAAGTAGATTAATGCAACAGAGGTTCTTTTGTCCAAATAGTCAAATGTTACATTTACAGGAAGGAAGAACAACAATATTTCTAAGCATTAAAGGAAAAGAAGTTGTGGGCCTAGAAAACTAAAATGTACCACTCACCCTAAAATCAGTGGCTTACCCAGTTAAGTTGCTTACCCCTCAGTTAATGCAGGGAACTAATGTTAATTGGCAATTGTACTACAGTTATATTTTAAAATGAATGTGTGAAATACACATTTACTCAAAATAACCTTCCTTAGTTAACTCTAGAGAGTCTGGCAAGGAAGCTTACTGTGACTTCCCAATTAGGTAGTAAAAAAAAACCCTGTAAATACATGCACACAGCACACATATATGATTTTCCTGATATACATAGGAGCTTTGGTGTTTGGGTGTAGCTATAAGGTTGATCTGCACTAGTTGAATAAAGCCAAATAAGTCATTGGGAATAGAAAACAGATACTACTCACTAGGCTACCAATTTAGCCTTTTTCTGACTTAGGCAGCCATACCATGGAGATACATCTAAATATATTAAATTCTATTTTATCGTAGTTTACATTTCTTGCCTTGCTAATGAAAGCCCACTTCAGAACCTTTCTTCTCTGATGGTCAAACCTCTTCTAATAGCTATCTTAACTTTCACTATATACAGTTAAATTGAAGTAAGCTTATTTAAATTTAACTGAAAAAAAGCTTGACCTTTAAAGATACCAATGAAATTCCTCAAGAAGTATCTGGCTCCTGGGCTGGTAAGCACTCTTCCCACAGTGGTAAGGAATTGGCTGTAAGTGTACCTGACAAGAAGCAGGGTAAATTAAAGTTCCATGTTGCTCTGTTTATAGAGCTATAAGTCTTCAAACTATCTGGGGTATCTATACACTGTCATGAAGCCATTTAACCCTATTATCAAAGCACTGAATTATTTCTCATAAAGCTACTGGTGTTAAGTATGTTTAAGTATATCTTTTTCACAGACAGTATATTTTCTGTCTAAATAACATTTGCTCTATCAAAAAAAAAACCAAACTCCAAAAAACACAAAAACAAATGCAGGGGAAATGTGGCAAAAGATGTAAAAATAGCAAAAAATATTTAAAGGATATCATTGAATAAATTCAGGCAATATGTGTCTGCTGGAGTTTGAAACATGAAATTAAAAAATGTATGATACAACTGTAACAAAACAATATAACAAGTTTTCTATTTATTTTGATGATGCAAACTCATCAGCAGAAACAGAAAATTGGATAAAACCCAAGGAAATCACTACATATATTACTTTATTTCTTGCAAGTTTGAATTTGTATTGCATTGGTGGAAAAGTTAATGGATTCTGTAATGTTGGTCTAGATTCAGAATTGTCTGTATTCGGTTGTTAATGATTAAGTTATGAATAATTCATAAAACACGAAAATTAATGAACTAATTCTGATTTTAAAGGCCCTGTTGAGTCAAAACAAATTCTTCACATGGCTGAGTTCTGTTAAATCTCTGACTTTTTATGTATAACCTGGTCCTAGAATTCTATCTACGATACAAGATAAGCAAAGTCCTGTTTAAAAATAAATGTTCACTTGGCCAGGCAGAGTATAACATGTGTTGAATTATGTAAGAACATTAAATACTTTTATGAGGAAAAGAATCACTTTTGTGCCATTTTCAATCTAGTTTTGAATGTCAATAAATTCTAGATGGTATCAATAACTGCTAGAAAGACAACATTAAAAATGAAAGAAATGTTATTCATGTATTTCCTATAAAGCTACCTTACAATGTTAGTTTTGGGGTTTTTTTAATGATAAAACCCCCCCCAACCAAATCAAAGATTTACCTATCTTTTTTTAGTGTTGCATATTATTTTTTTCCTCAATTAAAAAATATAATTGCCCGACTGTGAAGAGACTAACAGCAGGGGCATTGTATCTACATTCTCTGGGAATACTTCTTAGATTTACTCTACAGACTAATTTTCTAACCTTGCCACTGTATCTTTGTTCTGTCTCTTTTGGACATAAATTCACAGAAGCACTAAATATGTATAATAGAGTTGACATACACTTAAAAGCAGATCTATTTGTGAGTTAAGAATTTTGTTAGGATAGATTTTTAGGTTTTGGTGTCAGTTTTATGCATAACCATACTTCCTTGTTTGCATTCTTCTCAGATCTCTCTAATGAATACACAATACTGCCAGATCACTAAGAAGTAATCTCCCAGGCCACCTACTGATTTGAATGGAAGGAAATGGTGTGGATCATAAAGTGATGCTATGACGTATAAGCCATAGACATATGAGGTAACAGACCATATTCCACGCTCTGCTCTAAGTTGTTTAAATTGTTGCAGTTGAAACCTCAATTCTGTCACATTTCACTGCTCAGCCACAACATCAGAAGTAAATTTTAGGTTTTAAGGTCAACTTCAGTTGGGTTTATTCACATATATTTTCTGTGTTACAACTTTCTTACTGTCTTATCTAACACTGTTTTTTGGAGAAAGAAATATTCAGGAAAGTAAATATTCAGGTATGTAGATTTTCTTACAGTTCCTCAATATATTCAAACAGCTATTGACTAAGGTAGCTGCATAAATATTATTTTGGTCTAAGAATAAATGAGACAGAATCAGACAGATGAATACAGAGCACATCACTAATGAAGTGCACAGAAGCTAACTTTCACAGTGTGCTGCCAGCTCTCTTCTTCCTCAGGCCAACACCAAACTCAGCAACATCTCCTCAGCATAACTTTATCTTTTATTCTTCACCTGTTTGCTCTTCTCCCTCTCCCCTCAGCCACCGGGGCCCCCACTCCTGAGCGACCAGCCCGCTGCCCCCCCCCAGCCGCTCCTCCAACTGACCCCAACAAGAACCATCTTCTGTAGGAACTCTTTTCAAACTGATCAGCTCCTTGTTGCTTCTCTCAAGCTAGTCGGTTCCTGATTGATATAGGTCTGGCCTTGCCCACCACCCCAACCACAATCACCTGGGGAAGGCAGAGCCTCACACAGGTGGGCCAGGTTCCGTCTGTGGGGCCTTGGGGAACCACTTGGGGAACAAAACATGTTTCTGGGTTGTGACTCATCCATAGGTCAATTCCTACTTGAGGCCCCCAGCCCAGGCCCCAGCACTTCACGCAGTGATTGTGAATCTTGTCCTTTTGTTGTTGTTTGTGAATTTACCTAAAGATTAAAATAAAACTATTTAACTATGAACTTATTTTCAATATTCTAAACAATTTCCCAGTGAAAAAAGAAAAGATTTTAAAGTGTTTTAAAATAGGAAGCAAATATTTCTTGATTTAAATTGCTTCCATTTAAAACTCTAAACTGGTTTACTTTTCTTTTCCTGTTAATGCATATTATAATAAGGTGTTTCTCTCTGTATTCATCCAATACATTCTGTTTGTAAAAACCACTCTAGTTTCCTTCATTTTATCTTTTTCTATATTTTATATAAATTAACTCATACAGCTTCTGTCACAGTCTTCTTCAACATTACATTAATTTTGATTTTGTGTTACACAGATAAAAGTATTTTTCTGTATTTTCATCTTTCATTATAAAGATATATGGACTTCTATTCAGGCATCAGAGAATGTTATAAATTTGTTGCATCTTCTGTGATACCTTACTTAATATCCAAACTTGATTTATTATCCAAAACCCAATACACAGAGATGTATTCTCTGCTTCTACAGTATCAAATATTTATTTTTTAACTATCCAAGTGCTATAGGATGAATAAAATTTATTCTGTCATTTCACAGAACCCTTTAAAAGAAAGGTGGTGTGATTTGATAGACTGGTACACAGTAGGGCTGGCACTGGGAAGAACTGAGTGCCATGATGAAGTTTACAACAACCACAGAGCTGCAGAATTGAAAAGGGCTTCACGTAGCCATGGAAAATAGATCGTTTCCTTTGTTCTTATAGAAGTCTTTCATGCACTTGAGGTCTGATATAATTTAATCTTTCTTTCATTCTTGAGGCTAAACAACTTATAGCTTTCCTATATAATTTTTCACTATGGTCCTCTTGACTTTCTCAGTTGATCTACATCTCATTTGAAGTATAATTGTCAAATGAAAACATAAGTTTTTCATTTGGAGTCTTAGCAACATTTTGGAAGAGAGACTTAAGGTTTTCTTACATCAGTGAAATTATAACCCCTTATGAGAATGAATAGTTTACTTTCCCTTTTCCTTTGATGTCTACTGTTTAATTCAGTTACTTGAATAGTAAACTTTTTGAAAAGGAGACTCTTACATGTTTGTACAATGCCTAGAACAAATCTCTCCCACATCCAATTTTAGGCTCTAAGACAACTGCAGTACATATAAAGAGTTTGTAAATGAATGTAGTTTCTATTACTGCTAATGGGCAGCATGCTTCAAAGTTATTTAGAAATTAAAAACTTTACCATTTAACTCCCTCCCTCAAATACACTGGGAATTACTGAGGTCTCCAGTAAGACCTGTCATCATTTCAGAGGTAGGCACAGAGTACAGACAGAAATCATTCCATCACATTGGATAAAGAATTCTGCATACCTGATGTCATTCTCATTGAGCTAATCTATGTTTCACAAATTATGACTTGGTTTATCAGTTTATTTTTTCTCATCTTAGAGACCCTATTGTCCATGAAAGAAATACATAGGTAGAAGAAAATCCCTTAATGAGAACAAATTTATGATATCATTTTCCCCTATATTTTGAGATCATTCTGTCATCTGAATTAAGTGGGGACAGGAGGGAGGCCATCAGTAACTAAAGATTGAAAAAGGGCCATTTTCTGAGAGCAAGTGATATGTGCTTTTTATTTTCAAAAGAAACACTATTTTACTTAGCAAAAGCCTCTATATACGAATAACGGAGGAAAAATAAACACTTTAGCTAGAGGAAAATGGCTTTGAAGTTGTCACTGCTTCTTTAATTCATAAGGTTGTAGATTCTTCATATTAATGTGAGTAAAGGACCTATTGCAACCCTTATCTTCTAATTTCCTGTTTTTATAGGCTTGTGTCACAACATTACTATTATTTAAAAGTAGAAGGTTGCTTTTAATTGCTTAGTAATTAGTCAGTTGCAGAGCATTTGCAGAGATTAATGACAGACTGACAGAGGTTGATTATCCTTGATATAGCCAAGGCTATACTATACAGAATGATGGTGGACCGTGGAGTTACAGGTAATCTATTTCGTTTCCTCTATTCCCAAACATGATCACTACATTTATATACATATGTGTTTGTGTGTGTGTACATATATATATATGTATAAATCTTTTTTTTTCCAAGTCTATTTTGAGACCAGTAACACTGCAGTCATCTCAGCAGTGATGACAGAGTGTAGATTTGTTTCTTACTTGTGCCCTGTACCAGTAACAACTCTTTATTCTCTCTAGGAAGAGGTCTACAGTAACAACAGTTAAAATACCAGCTTGTACTCATTAGTGTTCTCTCTTGCTATGGTTACTGAAGTAGCACCAGCACTGAGAAAGAAAGGAATATTTTTCTAAAAAATGCATTAATGGATGTGACTGAAAGTGATTATAAAGCAAAGTTCATCATAAATAATGACACTCTCACATTGTAAAAGTGGCAGAGTGAAATGGAGTTCCACATCTCTGCAGTATTCACTCTCATCTAAGCACCTGATTAGCACTGTGCCTGCCCTCAAGTCATAGGTTTCTCTTTTTCACTTGATCACATAAATCAAGATCACAGAAGTTCATGACCTTAAGACTCTAATAAGCTGTTTCTTCATGATTTCAAACAGTAGATCCTATCTATTCCATGCCTCTACTGGGCATTGAAAAAATCTTTCAATGGCAAAATTTCTGCCCTGTCATCCCAGAAAAAAGATTTAAAGTTGCAAAGCTAAGGTTTGACAAGACAGAGGTGGATGTAGTTACAAAGTTACTTAATCATAAAGATAGCAAAGACAGTGATTTGTTCTGAATCATACTGATTCTTTTTATTATATATATAATGTTTATGTGTGTGTGTATATATACACACTACTAATACATGGTATGTATTGTACAGATATATATACACACACATATGTGGTATACGTTATACTATATGCTATGTATTTTACTACAATAGTGACATTACTTGTTATCAGATAAATAAAATTACAAAACCCAATCAATTTATAGTCTAAACTTTTTGGTTTTGACTCAGATCTATTTCAGTCATAAAATCTACCTGAGTTATTTTTAAGTTTTTCAGACTGCCCACCCTCAATTACTTCACTTTTTAGAACTGTGGTTAACCAATTTAAATATAATACAGATTAATGACTTCATGAGGACTTTTGGGTAGAAAATGACATCAACCATTCATTTTAGCAACCTGAAGAATGTAATGTACAGTCTTCAAGGCAAGGCATCTGCAGTTTCCTGCTCCTTTTATCTTTGTGATTAAGCTTTCTGGGTTAAAGGGGTTTGTCCTAAACTATTTCAACTGCAAACAGGTTTTAAAGCTCCTAGTGCAAAGTTTATTACTGAAATATTTGAGCCTAAATTTCTTCCACTGTTAGAACTTAAACCAGATATGCTAAAAGTGCACATACTTACGATGAGGGTTTGAAAGAAAAAAGTCTCTCAATTCAGACCTATCAACAAACGACTCTCACAAAGGTGTATTTCTGTTAACTTCCACAGAGACATTCCAAATTAACAGATATGGAATTGAGGCAACAGGTAAGAATATCTCTTATCAGATTCAAAAGCAATCTTACTGTCTTTGGTAAAAATGATGTTAATGAAAGAGTCTAACTGGGCCTCTCCTTTCCCATTCTCCTTTCAAATCTGTGCTGGGTTAATATAAGAATAATAGTAGTTTATTATTTTTTCACATACAACAGTTTATGCCCCCAGTACTACTTTTACCTGAGCATACCTAAACATTTTGACTAAGAGGTTTAAAGAGTGTTTGGGCTGTTAGGAGTTGTTTGTATTAGCAAAGAATAAATTAAAGGGGGCTCTATTGCTGTAAATTAAAACTTGTTTGTTGACAAAAACTTACGCTGTCCACCCAGCTGGTGACATCAGGAGGATGTTATGATGGTGGCCAAGAAGCATGACCATCTATGGCTTTGTCTGGTGTGAGGGACCTCTGGCCTGAACTGGGCTTTAACGGGGAAAAGCAGCGGTCTAGGGGACGAAGGTGCCCCTTGTTTCTTCCCTGTGGCCCTCTAGAGCCTCCTCTTCAGAGCTGCTCCCACAGCCCGGCCTCAGCCACGTGGTCACAAGGCCTCATCCCACAGTGGTGCAGAGTGCTGTGTGTCCGTCTATCCACCTCAGGGAGATTTCTTCAGATTGTGATCATCTCTGTGAAGGGTTGCGCTCCTTCACCTCAGTATCAGATGCCTTCCTGCTCTCTCTGCAGTAGAGTGACCTCCAGCTTGGCAGAGGAGCATGTTTTACAAGGCATGAGTCCTGTCCACAATGCTATGGCAGTGTGACAGCATTCAGGATTTAGTCCAAGGCTTCTGCTCTCAGTGATCAGACTCATGATCAGGCTGCGTTTGGTTGATTGCCTACTCAAGGAAGGATTGGGAAGAAGTGAGCAACATACATCCTGATTTTAAAAGATTTTCTACTTCCACCAGCTCCAAAAGGAATGTAGCCATCTTCCAATGCTACATTTCATTCAAAAAGAAAAAGAACACTACCTTCTTTTTCACAGTGACTTCAGCTCTCAGTTTTCTTAGATAAAAAAACAATCTTTAAACAAAAGCAGTGGCATGCACATGAGATCACCCCAGCCATGTAAATGACATGTTGAACATACGCAACGGGTGCACATCCAGTAACCTCTCTGGAAGTGTGGACCCCAGCATCATTGTAATAGCAGCACATGCAGAAGTAGCAGCATGTTTTCCCAGAGAATGCACCAGTGAAAAATGCTGTTCTTTGTCTTCACCAGTTCTTAGACACAGCTCCAAAGTGCTGTTTCATACCTCAGTCCAGGAAAAACTGCATTGTCTCACTTCTGGATTTACACTACATTCAGCAAGTGCTTTATTCTGACAGAAACTACAGTAAACTAATCTTTCAGCATAACTACAATTAAACTTACCACCTCACAGAAAATGGGCTTCATGAGTGATCAAATAGAATATGTGGATGCTGAATCAGGTCTTAGGATTTTAGTCCTAAATATTCTGTTAGTGTTTCAGATTGAAACAAAATTTCCACCACTCTTCCACTCTTGTATAGGAGATGGATACCAGTAAAGCTATCTCAATATGCTCCCAACAGCTGACAAAATGGCTATGAATGGATGTTAACACAACAGTCTAAACTGACAATTCTTTAAAAGGAATACCTTCAGGAATCACTGACCTTCTGGAATTAGCAGTAGTCTTCTTTTATATCCCATATAGCATGGCTTCTATGTATTTAATGTTCATCCAAGCTTAGTTTATCACATCTTCTGTTAAATTCTGAAGTGCAGCTGCTGTATTTTTTTTTTCAGTGAGTTCCCTGATTACTGAAGAATTCTCATTGTTCCAGCAAGTCATATATTGTTAATTTTTGTCTGCTATTTTGCACGCAATTTGTCTTACTGTAGCTCCATTTGTGATCTATGAGGCAAATGATTTCACCTGTCAGCTTGCAGTGCCTCACAGATCCACTGAAAATGGACACATGGGAAACTCATGATTTGCTTGTTTCTGGGCTGGATCTAAGCTATGCACCATTCTTCTTCATTTATATTGAATGTTGCTGTTTCATCATCTGGCCCAATTAAAAAAACTGCCTCCATGAAGTGTTAGTTTGCTGCTGTGCGGCATTCAGTGATGAAAATAAGCAAGAGAGAAACAGGTTACTTTCATATATATAAAGCTTCAGGAGTGATGCTGTGCTAAATATAGCTGAAACACAGAGCTCTAGATGTAACAGTCTTAATATGATCACCCTGTTGTTAGGGGCTTCATCTGAGAGGTGTCTTTGTTTAGCTAGAGGACATATGGGTTGCTATTTCAGATGTTGCTAGTGATGTGACTGTGTGTGTTTATATGTATAGAACTAGGTGAAAATGTTTCTTTCTATCCTACAAAATATTTTGAAATTATTTCTTGGGAGATCCTGGAGCTATTCCCCGAGGAAAGACATACTTCTCTCAGAAAGGCCAAAAGCATGATTTGGGATGTGAAAGATCTGTATTCAAATCTCTTCCTTGCCCACCCACCAAGCTTTTCTGTGGTAGGTAGACATTCACAGCAAAATTCCCTTAATCTTCACTCAGAGCTATTCTATTTCATAATAATAGAGTGTTCATTGAAGCAAGGGTACAAACTTCGTTTTCCCAAATCCCCTGAGCATCTTACACTCCCTCCAGCTTCTGGACTGCAGAGCTTCCTTGTCTCTCTTAACTAATGAATGTTTTACTGGTGTCACAAAAGCCAACACAGTATTCTTTTGGGCTGCTTACTACATACCAGGCACCCTGGTTCAAGTACTTATTTCTGGTTTTCTACAGAAAGATTGGCTTTTATGACCAGGTTAAGTAATAAAAACTGCAGTACAGAAATGTTGATAAACTGCAGTTATAATTTAAATACAGTCAGGGAAAATTTTGTGGTTTTACATAGTTTAAGCAATATGCAGTATACATCATTCCAGCATGGCATTGATTTGACCGAGACATTAAGACATAATTTTGATACCATCTAGTACCAGGTGCTTAAAAAGATAATCAGCCACTGATAAGAAAGTTCCCATCAGATAGGACCAACTATATAGATATATATGTGCTTATGGCACTTCATGCTTAGAGCAGTACAAAACTACAAACACTTTTCTCATAAGTATACTGTGAGTGATGTTTATTCACCTGCCTACTGCCAAGTAAAATCCAGGAGTCATAATTTTTTGAGTGTTTTTGCAATATTACTTTAATATTTAAGCATAAATGTTATAATAATCAAGTGAAATTATTTTCTTAGTACATGATGCTAAGGTGTAATAGTGTATTTAGTATTGATGAAATCAGAATTTTCTTCACAAATCTTTTTTCCCCTAATTTGCCCTTTTTTTGTAATCATGCTGTCTATCTACCCACCACCCACAATAAGTTCTCATTAGCCTTAACCAACTGTCTTGTGTTGGGCTAAGATGTGATTAATTTTCACAATAACCTGGAAGGGGGCACAGCCAGGATAACCCAACTGAACAAGCTAAGAGGATACTTGATACCATACTGTCATGCTCATTATATAAGCTGGCTGGGAGAAGGGTGCATAGCAGTTCCAGCAGGTGGGCAACAGACTGGGCAGCAAGTTCCAGGTGGTAAGTGATTGCATTGTACATCTCTCACTTTATATATTATTAGTATTATTGTTATTGCTTTTGTTTCTTATCTCTTTTTACTGTTATATTAAGCTATCCTTACCTCAGCCCACAGGGTTTTACCTTTTTTCTTCTGCCTCTCCTTCCCATCCCACTGAAGTTGGGGAAGGAGCGAGCAAGAGGCCACATGATGCTTAGTTGTTGGCTAGACTTAAAACCATAACACTAACTACCAAAAAGGAAAAGAATCTCAAAGGTAAGTCCTTCCTTCTCCACTTACTTCACCACCCTAAATAGGTTGTTGAAGAGAGATACTCAATTCCTTGTTCTTGGAAATAAAAACTTTGATAATTCTGTGATTATTCATTTCTTCTGGTAGCAATGAGTTAATCTGTCACCTGGGCAGATCCGTACAGGAAAGAAAATTAGCATGAACCAACAAAGTATTCTGTCTCTCACTAAGGTTTTCGCAATAAGTATGGTGGGGTGAATTAGAGGGAGTTTAGAAATAAGGAATCATAAATTTCTAGGACACCAGGGTTCACTATTTTGGCTACTTACAGAACAATCACATTTGAGTAAGATATTTTACTAAAGCCAAACCTCTTTCCAGACATATTGTAGAGGCATTTATTTTGACAAAATTTTTAAAGTAAAAATTTTGATCGAGAACAAACACTCAGGTGAGAAAGGCTTACATCAGAAAGTCAGCCCTTTCAACAAAAAGTCAACCTTTTCAACATGAAGTGGATATTTTGACACACTTCCATTCTGCAGTTAGCATTTAAAAGTCTTTGTTTTCATGCCAAAGCAGAAAAAAACAAATCTTGAACAGGAAAACTGTTAGGAAACCAAATAATGATCTTCTAGCAAGCTCTACTTATTACCTTTATCTAGAATAACTTAACTCAGTGCTGGCTTCACCAAGTAATCATCCAAAATACAATCATCCAAAATACATTGCCACTGATCCCTTATCATCATGCCTCCTTTTCAGTACATGATCTTTGCTTGCTGGTATGTTTTGTGTTTCTTTTCATGAAAAGATATTATTTTGCTCTTCATGAAACCGAAAGCATCCTTTCCCTGGTCTTGAAGTCTGCTCTTCCAAGGTCATTAATGTCATGTCTTAGCTACTTTCTGAAGTTGCAACAAGAAACTCATTTGCCTGACTGCACATATTGGCAATTACTACAATAGGAATTGTCAGAGAAATAAAATAATTAGTCCTAGTTTGACTAAAATAACATTCAATGATATTTAAGCTAATAACACAATTTGAATATTAATATAATATTTTTTCATATGAATTGTCATTTTATTATGAATATCAAGCATTTCTTAGAATCTCTGAAGTCACTGATGTATTTCATTCTATTATTAATCTTTATATGTTTTTTTTAAAAAGCAACATATGATGCTTAGATTGATATAACACTGAGAATATGTAAGCAGGGATATATTTTAGACACTGAGTGACAACTCAAGTATGCAAGTGGACAGATACATAATCATTACTTCATAATCATTGTAGGAAAAAAAGTGTTTGATTATTCCTTAATTCTACAGTAGTAGCTGAAATCCATTTACTTAAGTGGATAGTAAGAAACCCTTAAAAAATACACCTGGGTAGTCCCAGCTGGGTGTTGCATTTTGTCATTGTTGATTTCTATGCAGGGCTTGTCAAAATGCCTAGGACTTCTCTACTGAAAAGCTCAGAGTTTGAAAATCTTACCTGGAGCACGCAGATGCACAAATAGTGCTAATAAAATGAAAAAGACTTTCAAATGCTTTCCATAGGATATGTGAAAGTGTATTTGAATAAAAAGGAAATCTCATACAATCACATTTTCATACATGTACTTCTCATACAGATTTTTTTCCTTCTTTTTGTCATAATTTCATATACCTTGTTATCAAGGGTTTATGTAGTTATTACAAAAAGGTTGAAGCATGAACCTTGATTTGGGCTTGTAATATGGAGATGTGTGATTCAATTAAGTAAAATATTAAATAGTGCTTTTAAAGTATTTTATTATTATACTTCATGGATTAATTTATTATTTTTACATCTTGTGAGAGTATCAAGAGTTTTCAATCCCTACTGTGGACCCAGTTTCATAGATGCTAAAAAAAAAAAGCCTATGAAATATGGAGTGACAGTTCTGGAAAATGAAGTCTTTTGCTGATCTCTCAGTGTGCTTGGTATTTAATCTAACTAAAAGGAATTACTCATATGAATTTATATAGACTTCAGGTCTGTATGAAATACTTCCATATCATTCTGTTTATAAAATTTAGGTCACCAATCCATTATTGTCAAGATGTATCAAAGAGATCATAGGTGTAGAGATACTTCAAACACAGGTATGTGAGGTGGATATCCCCTCAGGTATCAAGAAAATCTGGGCAGTGCAAAGTCCAAGAGCAGGTGCCATGAATCTGCTAAAACCCAGCAGTAGCAGAAACCTTTGCAGGCCCTCAGTTCTGTGGGTGAAGTGCTATGGAAGCAGTACCCTTATATTGCTTCTGGAGTCCATCTGGTAAATTTGGGGCTCTCTAGTGCAATGCAGACCAGTTCAAAACCTTTTGTTTTCATATATGAAGTTTTCTTTGCTGCTTTAATTGCTTGTTTGGACAGAACAATGCCATCAGGAAGGAATTGTCTAAACTTTCTTTGGCTGCATGAGTTAAATATTTTTCAATCTTTTGTGCTTGCAAGACTATTGCCATTGCCAGAATGTCCCAACACACAAATAGATGCATAAATAAACAGCAATGTTCTGAAGGCAGGACTTCTTATGCTGCTTCAGTAGCTCAGCAGTAGAACTATGCTGCATGAATGTGGGAGACATGGATTCAATTTGCTTTTCTGAGGTAAAATCATATGTCTCCCTTTAGTGCATAGATCATTAAGTTAACATATGCCAGGGAATACCGAAGTAGATGTTACTTATTGCCTTCTAATGAAGTTGTTACTTCTTATGTGCCATAACTAAATGTTCACCCTGTAGAGAAGAAAGACACTTAGATTGTATACCCCTGCATTCCACACTTAGTGCTTATTATATTAATAAATCAAACACCAAACACTTAATTACACTTTGCATAATATTCCATAGAGTAAGGATGATTTGTGTTAGCAATAGTTATTGTCAGGTCAGCAGATGAACAGTCTGGTTACAAACATTTTGCAGTTCTAAGTTCTGCAATATAAATATTCTTACTGAGAATCAAATAAGTATGCATTTCCCACTGCAAACATGCCTCCTGGAACAACATGCCTGTTATGGAACAACTTGTTCTTGCCACCGTCTCAAAGTATGTTGAGGAAAGGAGACTTATCACGAGTAGTCAACATGGATTCAATAAAGGGAAGTTGCACTTGACTAATCTGACAGCCTTTTATGATGGCACAACTAGATGGATAGATGAGGGGAGGGCAGTGGATGTGGTGTATCTCTATTTCAGCAAAGCTTTCAATACTGTCTCCCATGATATCCTCATAGCCAAACTTGAGAAATGCGGCTTGGATGGTTGTGTGGTGAGATGGATTGGAAACTGGCTGAAGGACAGAGAGTTGTGGTCAGTGGACCAGAGTCTAGTTGGAGGCCTGC
>VYZX01024709.1:0-43961 GCA_013401335.1 Brachypteracias leptosomus
ATTTTATTTAAGGAGACAATTTTTACGCATGCTCCAGCTTTGTACATATTTATGGGCATTCTAAAAACTAGGATTTCTATCTTCTCTAGGCTAAAACAACCCTGCTCTGACCACTCCCCAAAGGCTGGGTCTTCCTGATGATGATTATTCTGACTATTCCTGAACAATGTCATTGCTTGCACCTCTACCAAGTGCATTACATGTTATTTTTTCAGGCCATCTCTCCATTAATTTTATTTACTGCCTGCCCTGTCAGTCTCTGATGCAGAAAAACCTCAGTTTGAAATAACAAACAGAGTTTTAAGGCAACCGGATCTTCACTTCTAACACTGGGGGGACCTTTTTTAACTCATCCACACACATATCTCAGTGTTTCTTAACTCTCTTCTGGTGTTAAGGAAACTGGCTGCCCAGTCACTTCTCCCATACATTAATTTTTGCCAAATATAAAAGAATAAACAATGTAGTTACCTATTATAAAAAAAAAAAAAAGCTTTTCTGCAGGCCAGTAGGAATTTATTCTCCTCTTTTCCAATAGATTTAGTTGCCCACAGCTCCTTCCCTTAGTCAATTATGAGACAACATCAAGAGAAAAACCCCAATTAGAGGGTTTCATGGGAGAGGAGCAAAAAGGGAAGGAGTGAATATGACTGGAGAGGTTTTTGGAGTTCAGGCTGCTCTGAGGGACTCTATTTATTCATTGTGAGCTCCTGGAATTGTATTTGGATGAGAAATTCCAGCCAGGAACTCTACCTGGCTAAAATAACAATTAGCAGAGAGGGAAGGAGAATCTGAGGCCAGTGACAAAGGATTAAGAGGCAGGAAAGAAACAGAAATCAGTGGAATAACACAAGTGCCAATAGTTTGAGAAGAGGGGTGGCAAAGAGCAGAGGGAAATCTGTGCCTTCAAACCATAGATGTGCACAAGAAACTCAACATCTAGAGAGATCTCTCCTGCTTTGCAGGTCTGGAGCAGCCTTGCAGGGTGGTTTTTATGGAGAGAAAAGATGGTCTTCAGCAGCTACTTTAGAAACCAGTAATGATGCTCATTGTCTGCACAGAAGTGTTGGATGGCTGGTTAGCTTCTCAAAGTATCTTCTGAAGAGGTTTGCCAAGGTATGTGCAGGGGAATCATAGAATGGTTTAGGCTGGAAGGCACCTCTAGAGGGCATCTGGTCCAACCTCCCTACACCAGCAGGGACATCTCTACCTAGAGCCCCATCAAGCCTGACCTTGAAGGACTCCAGGGATGGGACCTCCACCCCCTCTCTGGGCAGCCCATTCCACTGATCCATCACCCTCAGATTAAAGAACTTTTTTCTAATATCCAGCCTAAATCTCTCCTTTCCTAGATAGGAATCCACACCTTCCTCTCAGGGTCTGAGTGCACCAACAGGTCATGGTGGTCCTGACCATCCCCTGCTCCCACCCTGGGAGTCTCTGCCCTGGTCCTCCTGGAGAGACCCCCCCATTTCTGTCATCTCTAGGTGGTTGGTGGACATTGTAAGTGCTGTTAACTCCTTGGCAGCTGTGGCTAAGAGGATTGACAGCCAGACTTGGCTTGACTTGCTGGTTCTTTTTTGGGGATTTAATGAGAGGAATATTTTGTATATACAGAAAAACACATGGAAGAACATCACACCCAGGCCAGATGTTCCAACTGCTCTGTGCTAATCCATGCCAAGTATCAGAAGAAAGACAAATAAATCCCAACACAGGAATCCCTGTCAAGAAGAGGGGAAGGCCACTGTAGGGCAGACCTAAGTTTTTAATGAGTCTGGCCCCTAAATCACCAGGATGCCTAAAGAAATACATTAACAATCAACTTCTGTCATGTTAAATACAACCCCCACCAAAAAACATCTATTCTGCCATTCAAATTTTAATCTTTTGAGCTATCATACCCATCAAGTGTATGAAATTATGACAAATATTCTATTATATTCTATTATTTTAGAGTATTTTTGGATTTGGTTTGCTCTTGTGGAGGAAGATCTACCCATGTATGGGGCTCCAGGTGTGTTTGTTGTAATACTTGGTTAAAACACTTTGTTAAATCCATATTCACACTGCAATAAAAAGTTATCAGCTGCATCTAACTCACTCATTTAGGGTATGCAGCCACATTCTGCATCTCAATTTTGGGGCTTGAAAAGTACTGTAGCTTCTTTATCGAGTTTTGTGGATGACCTATAATTTTTGGTCCAAAAAATTCACCTGAAGAAGCAGAAAATTCCCATAATTTTCCATGTATCACTCTAGGATCTTTATGTAGTAACTGTTAGCAGTGAAACTGCAAATTCTGAAGAAATGGTCAGCCATTAATTTTCCTGCTCCTATATCTGGGGTGGAAGAAAAAGCCAAGAGATGTCTACTGGTAATGGTGGCTACTTTCTTTGGGAAAAGAGAAGGGAGACATCTGAGAGGTGGGGTGTGGGCTGGTGACTCAGAAGCAGCTGCCACTGGAGTGTTCCCACTGAAAATCCCTACCCACAAATAACACTGAGCATTCAAAGCCAGTCCTGGAGCTGTTACAGCAGTGGGGAAAAAGTCCTTCTAAATTTTGAATACTTTGGCCCAAGCCCTCCAAGTAGAAGTTTGTGCTCTTGGGAAGCTCCCAGAGAAAGAAAACTGGTGCACCAAAAGAGAATAGATGCAAAAGAAAGCTGAAGATGCTCTTGGGAAGCTCCCAGAGAAAGAAAACTGGTGCACCAAAAGAGAATAGATGCAAAAGAAAGCTGAAGATGCTCTTGGGAAGCTCCCAGAGAAAGAAAACTGATGCACCAAAAGAGAATAGGTGCAAAAGAAAGCTGAAGATGCTCTTGGGAAGCTCCCAGAGAAAGAAAACTGGTGCACCAAAGGAAAATAGGTGCAAAAGAAAGCTGAAGATGCTCTTGGGAAGCTCCCAGAGAAAGAAAACTGGTGCACAAAAGGAAAATAGGTGCAAAAGAAAGCTGAAGAAAGGTGATGGCTTAGAAGAAAAGCAACCCCAGTAGCACCAACAGTGGGACTGGGAGAGCTGGTGAGGTAAAAACCTTCCATTCATCTTTCAAACAGAAATCTTAGTGCTAGAATCAGAACCTCAGTATTTTATTTTCTTTTTCATCTAGGCATTTGTTAATCCAATCTGAAAGCAGAATGGAAACTGGCTTCCACACCACAACACTGGCCCATGGCCAATGACATCATTTTTTTGGCAGATCTTTAGACAGGTCCCCAAACTCCTGCTTTGACTGAGATGTCTTGATTTCAAACACAAAACCACTGCCTAGCTCTCCTCAGGTAACCTCCCAGGGTCTCCCCCTGCTCACAGCAGGTATTAACTTTCTTTCATGCTCGTTTCTCTTATAAATCATGGCCCATCATCAGGAATTTCATGCTCAGCCCCAAAAAGCACCAAAGACTTGACCACTCGCTGCATAACGGGCTCGTTTTTATGAGAAGATTTGCAGAGATGCTTAAAGCCACAAAAGGGACTTGGCTCTTTTTTGAGGCTTGAAGTGGAGCATGGAAGAAATAGCCAAGTTATTAACAATGCAAAGCACAGAAACAGAGGTTTGAACCCTACTTAACAGGGTTTTTTTTGCTATTTCTGAGCTCATTG
Organism: Brachypteracias leptosomus; assembly: GCA_013401335.1. Classification (NCBI taxonomy): domain Eukaryota; kingdom Metazoa; phylum Chordata; class Aves; order Coraciiformes; family Brachypteraciidae; genus Brachypteracias; species Brachypteracias leptosomus. The sequence continues at coordinate 3,605 of VYZX01024709.1, forward strand.
CACAGATTTAGCCACGCTGTCATAAGATCTCTTATATACGAGTGAATGCAGAACTAAATACAAAGTCCAATTAGAAAAGTTCACCTAAAATAAAATATATACACACTGATGTGACAGCACAGGCCAGGTCTGGCTGATTTTGGAGAAATAATGAATGAAACATTTTAGTCATGAGGGTAACTGTGCTCTCTGGACACCACAAATTCACATTTATACACACTGGAAGCTAAAAGAAATTTGTCTTCTAAGAAATGTCATTTTTATTTCTCTAGAGGAAAAACTATTTTAAAATATTTGTGCAAATCCACTCCCTTCTCCTGCTTCTTCATAATATTAGAAGCTCCACAGATTTTGCCCCTTGCTGCCTGCCCTGGGCTTGCTGCTGATTGCTGGAGCTCTGCTGAAAATCTTTCAGCTCTAAGCATGAGTTAATTAATTAAGCCTGAATTCCTCCCAGTTTTCAATGCCTTCACACATAGAATCAAAGGCAAACTCTCTGCCCAGATTGAGAACAACAAGATTTGATTTGACTTGAGATAAAAGTAAAGACAAACAAGACTTAATGAAAAATGGGCGTTTAAATTTGTTTTAGCAAAGGAAATAAATGTGTTAAAATATCACGATTACATTTGGTTCAAAAATATCTTGTAATATGCTTCATATCAGTAAAAGTTACAAGGCATCATCCTATAACCGTAAGTGGAATAAAACACAGTGAAGTTGCTCATAAAAAAAATACAGACATCTTTTTTATCCTACTGACAACACTATTGTTGGCCTCTGACCTCACAATCTAGGTGGGAAATTCTAATGTTAAAGGTATTTAAATTCTCCTTTCCCCCCCCTCCCACTGCATCATGATATAATGGTCTGACACTGGAAATATATATAGGAAAAACACAGAGAGAAGCCAGGGTTTGTCTTCCCATGACTGCTACAACCCCTTCCTCCCACCCATCCCCTCCTCCAAAATTTGCAAGCTTGACCCCTCTCCCATAAATAGTGGGTGTCAGACCAGAATCTTATGCCCATACAACATCATCCTCAAAATATTCACTTATGAAACATTTGTCTGAAGGCAAACTAAATTCCCCTGAAACTCCCCAAAGTTTCACTGCTAGAAACTTTGCTGGGATGTCCAAATTTGAGATGCTATGGAGACCAAATTTCCCTCAGGAAAGGGTGGTACCTCTCTTCTTCTAAAGGGGAAAAAAGAGAGTGATTTCTTCCTACAGAATTAAGTATTTTGGGTTTTAAGAGCAAGTATTACTTTTAAAAGTCACAAAAGCAGAGTTAACCATCTAGAAATATAGTATAATCTGACAAGTAAGAAAATGAAAGCAGTGAAAGAGAAAAAATCAAGAAAAAATACACTGAAGGTTTGTCCCAGGTCCCAGACGGAGGAGAAAAGAAGAAAATCAGTTCTTGGCTCTAAAGTTTTGAACCTTCCAAGTGCTGAGCACCGTGGCCTAATTCTGCAAAACCTGTAGGCACATGCAGAGCATTGAGCATGTCATGGTGACAACAGCACTTTAGGTCAAAATGAAAATGAATGTTAAGATCAGAGCAGTGCTCAGCTCCATTTAGGATGGATCCAGCTGCAGCTGCAGCCTCGGTGGCAGCAGAAGACAAGCAGCTTTCTCATCGTCCCACAAGTCATCTCTAGGGAGTGGGAAGGTGGTAGGAAGCACGAGGAATCCTCATGGCTTGATTAACATGACTTCAAGCTTCTGTTCACAGCTGTCCCTAGAATGGAATGGAAATCTTCACCACCCTCCTCCCAGACCCAAAGGACGCGATGTTGACAGCGATAGATGGACACCAGGCACCCTCCGTGTCTCTGGGAGCTGCAGACGTGGTGTGAGCTGGTATGTTGGTCAAAAGGTTGTCAGGACACACACTTTTTAGGGTGCATGTTTCCTGGGAAGGTCTCAAACTAGGTCTTGCCCAATGGCTAGAAAGCAATCCTGAGCAGCAGGCTGGATTCACCGACAGGGAGAGGCCAGCCCCGATCTCCATGGGGTGAAAGGGTGGAGCAGCTAGGTCTGGATCATGTGTTTTGATAAAGATTGTGGGACTTGGGCTTCTTCTAAATTCTCTTACCACCTGTATAGGCACAGCAGTCCAAGGGGTGGCAAGTATCAGGGTGATTTTGGAAACCTTGTGGTGAGCAGGTGTGAGAGCATCACGTGGAGTCTTCCTAAAATCTGGCCGAGGTGAAGGGTGGTTCTGAAAGACAATCAGCTCTGGATTTAAATCCTTGCTCGTGACCTCATGCCCACTAGCTGAGTTTTCTCTTCCAGTCAGCACAGCTGGGGACAGCCATATATCTCTGGAGACAGCCTGCTGGGGAAGGCCAGGGTACTTGGAGGAAGTCACATGAAACCTTGTGATCTGAAGGCCTGGAGATCCACCTGAAGGAAAACCTTGGTTTGGTTCCTGGGGTCCTGTTGGAAGACCAGCTGAAGTTTCAGGGAGCTTCTCCAACTGTGGCATGAGCAGACTTGAATGTGTGTGGCTGCTTCCATGGGGATCTGCTCGAAAGGGCTTTATAGTCAAGCTGCAGGTTGAAATGTGAAGCTTCATTGAAGCATGGAGGTCTGGCATCTGGACGTTGCACTGGCTGCAGCCTTGGTGGAGTGGGAGAGAATCACCAGGCTCCAGAGATGCCTGCAGGTTTTTGCTGTGGAGTGTAGGAACATCTGGCATCTCAGACAGATCAACATCTAGGCGTGATGTCCAGCTTGGTGGAGTTCTGCAGGAAGGGACAGCAGAAGGCAAAGACACAGCAAACTTTGAGGGGTCGTTGTTTTCAGGAGAAGCACGATGAAAACTTTCTTCTCTTTCTGAATGTTGCTTGTAAGATGCAGATGTTGACCGAGCTCCAGAACCCTCATATCCATGGCCCTGAGGAGAACTGGAACACCTGGATGTCTCATCAGAAGGACTGACACAGTGCCCAGCACTCCCCAAACCTTTCCTCTGGTCTGTGTGTGCCAGGACAACGTCTAACCTTGAGCAGTAAGCTCCAGAAGACACGCTGCTTGGTGGCAAGCTGACATTTCCTGGAGCAAGTTCTGCAGCTGGTGGAGCAGTGGGAGGATGCCAGGCTGATGCTGGCATCTTCTGCAAAGGCCTGTCCCTCACAGCAGCTTCAAAAGGAGGAGGTGGGGTCATTCTGCTGGAAGACAGCATCACTTCTGCAGTGGAGACATAGGTTGCAGAGGAGAGCTTGCAGCGGTGGTCCCTGCATGACATCCTGAAGCTTGGTCCTAAACGATGCACAAAATCCAAGCCCCAGAAGCTCGCCTTCCCCTCTGTTTTTAAAACCAGCTCCTAATCCTTTTTCCTTTGGCACTGGAAATTTCCATTCTTCCTCTGAAGCAAAGGAGCGAGAGGTGAAGAAACATTCTCCAGGAAAAAAAGGACAAACTGAAGAAAACACCATTCAAAATGAAAAAACAAAACCCCACCACCCGGGCTCTTCTACCACCGCCTGTCACGTCTGCAAAGTGATAGGGGAGTGGGATGGGCAGGAAGATAAATTGCAGAGCATGAGGCTCTGCTCCCTGAGTGTCCTGCTGCTCGAGTAGGAGGGAGCCAAAAACTCCTGCCAGAGACAGCCTGAGAGCTTGCTGCTATTTCATTGGGGGGAAAAAAGAGAGGCAGCCAACCTGAGCAATGCATCTGCTGCTGTGGAGAGGGTAGGACAGAGCAGAGTGTGCTGGACACTGCTGCTCAGAGCAAAAATGGTTATTTCTTCTTCTTCTTCTTCCTTTTTCCAGCTGTTGCTCGTCTGCAGCTCACGGGTCTTAGGAGAGTTTCCATCAAGTTTCATGCACAACTGCATTCATAATAGTAATAATAAAATTCAAAGATAGATGCCTGCCTGGTTTTCTGCATGTGTGCTCTGTTTGCTTTAGCACAGAACAATCCCAGCCTAAATTCTGCAGAAATCCTTCGAAGGTTTAAGTAACTTGGATGTAACATAAGAAGCTGGCACAAAGTCAAACCTGTCACACTGGCACAGGCAGCGAATGAGGGAGCAGCTCTCAGGAGTAGTTCTGAGCTTAAAAGACTCCTCTGTTGCCTTCTTCCCCTGTTCCTTGCTGCTGGGAGGAGAGACTTGGTCTAAAGGCAGATGAAGTACTGGAAAAATAGGATGCAGGAATTATGGGATGGCAGAAACAGCTTTCTGACACATCTTTTGCAGATGTGCAGAGTGAAATGCACATGGCTGAGCTCTGAAGAAGAAACAAGGGGTGGAGGGATTTGCTTGCCTGGTGGGAACCCTTTCTGAATAGGTTTGGTTTGGTCCTTTCTGGAAGCAGCAAATGACAAAATTCCCATTGGGAAAGTGGTTTCAGAGTCTTCAGTTGATGCCTTGGTTGAATGCTTTTTGAAGATGCATTTGAAAGCACTGGTTCCCTACCATGCTGGTCTCCTCCAGGGAGCAGAACCTGCCTCACTATGGTTTAACTCCATGTAGCAGTAGCAGAGCTCCATCCAAAAGGAATAGACTCATCTTCCTTTGAAGAAGGAATTTGAATTCACGTTCCCTGAAGAACAATTGTTCTTCAAATGTAAAGAAGTAAAATCCAAACACTAAGGAACCTCAGTTAACTGTCAAGTTGTATGTACTGATCCAGCTTTGCAGTTCTTGCTACTTCTCCCTCACTCAGATTGGAGTCCTGCAGGGCAGGAATAACCCATCTGATCAATGAGCTGAGGTGAGAGAAAGAAAGCAATGGAGGGTATTCTGCCAATACAAGAATTCCAGCTGTAGAAGAATCTACAGAGTGACTCCACCACTTCCCTGGGCAGCTTGTTCCAGGGATTTACAACCCTTTCAGTGAAATTTTTTCCAAATATCCAACCTAAACCTGCCCTGGCCATTTCCTCTTGTCCTATCAGTAGAAGACACTGACTCGTGCCTCATTACAGCCTCCTTTCAGGTATTTATATATATAGAGAAGGTCTCCCCTGAGCCTCCTTTTCTCCAGCCTGAACAACCCAGCACCTGGCAAGGGTAAATTAATCAGAATAAAAAATGAAGTGCAGCTTACCTGTAGAGCTTAGCCATGATGTGTCTCTGCTTGGCAGGAAACTGAGATAGATACAATGCAAACTGTGCCACTTGCTAATTAAATAACAAATAAATCTTTCGAATGGGCAGAATTATGTCATATTTTAACCCAGAAACCTGAAGCCAGGTAAAACTCCCTTAGCTTCATGTTTTGGTGCAAACTTGGCATGAAGGCCATACTTGCTCAGGGTGCAAATTGAAGATATTAATGAAGATATTAATTTCCTTCAAGGAAGGAGTAGCAGAAAGCTCCAAGTCCTTGTGTCCCAAAGGGTTAAGTATCAGCTCAGGGTCAGTCTTCCAAAAGATTTAGTGCCAGTGGCAAAGCATGGGTGGAAAACAGAGCTCAGCACAAACTGAGAGCCATTATATTATGCTGGTGGTGGTCTTGGAGAATTAATTATTTTTCTTAATAAGAAATGATCCTTCAGCTTTGCTTCAACCCTTCAACCTGTCAATCTCCAACCCATGGATGTGGTTTGCATGCCAAGTCTCAGCACAGTTACAGCAATCTATCAACCCATAAATTTGCACAGAGTGAAAAGATGTCTGAATTCAGTCTTGCAAGAGCAAATGTCAGACCTCAAACTGGAAGCTTTTCAAACAGCTCCACGAATGCAGGAAAGTGCTAGAAAGCCAAAAGAAAATTTAATATTGGTGAAAAAAACCACCTCCAAACCCAAATCATGTTTCAAGAGCTGCAAAACAATGATAATAAGAACATCTTTCTGTCTCTTCATATACTGCATCAGTCCTCTCTCACTAAGTCATCTTTGTCTACAGCATCAAACAGAAATGAATATTCCTCACAATCAAACTCTTTCATAGCTGTTCTCCACACTGCTACCAACCCTAGTGCAGAAAATTCCTTTTCCTGGCTTAACTCACACCATTTTCTACTAGTTGCATTTCCCAAGCACTAACCCTTAGCCTGGGGTGAATCATAGAATTGTCAGGTTTGGAAGGGACCTTAAAGATCATCTAGTTCCAACCCCCCTGCCATGGGCAGGGACACCTCCCACTACATCAGTTGCTCACAGCTCCATCCAGCCTGGCCTTCAAAATGTCCAGGGATGGGGCTTCCACCACCTCTCTGGCCAACCTGGGCCAGTGTCTCCCCACCCTCATGGGCAAGAACTTCTTCCTAACATCTCATTTCAATCTCCCCACCTCTAGTTTTGACCCATTCCCCCCAGTCCTACCACTACCTGACATCCTACAAAGTCCCTCCCCAGCTTTCTTGTAGCCCCCTTCAGATCCTGGAAGGCCACAAGAAGGTCCCCTTGGAGCCTTCTCTTCTCCAGCCTGAACAACCTCAACTCTCTCAGTCTATCCTTGTAGGAGAGGTGCTCCACCAACATCAGCAAAGTCCACCACCATCAGCAAAGCCACCTCCCTGCCCACCTTCAAATCCTCTTTACAATCTCCCTTTTCTCTGAAGGCTACAAACCGATTTGCTAATGGGGAAGCAGTTGACGTGCTGAGATCTGCTTGTAAAGCAGATTATAACTGGACTGTTGTCTCCCTCTTCTGTTGTGGCTCTCATCTGGTAGCTCATGCTTATCCTTCAGGCAAGGATCATCCTTTTTTTTCTTGTTCTGCACCTAAACCCCATTAGAAAGGGGCTCTTGTACCTTGCTACAGTCTCCAAGTGACACCACAAGGCAAATAATAAAAAGAGAACACACAGAGCCAAGGATTTTAAGTTGGAGGTGAACATTAGTGGCCCTTCAAGTTTGGAAGAGTTCAAATACTTGAAAAGTTTCTGATTCACTCACCTCCTGGGAGTTGAGGAGCATGTCCAGGTGGTCCCAATCCTTGTAGAACATTTGTTCTTGGTGTATTTTCTCCAGCCACTCCTTCTTCTGTTTCCATTCATTGTACACATTTTCCTTTTCCTCCAACAGAGCCTGTAGCTTCTGCTGAATCTAAACACAATTTCCAATGAAAAACTCTGGTTAGGTTTTTATACCCCGTGGGTAGGAGAAGAAAGGATTAAGTGGAGTGGTGGATAAGCCCTTTAAATTGCAATGAAACATATTCTAGCACTTATATTTGGGCAGAGAGACAGAGGTGCCTCATTTTAGGAATGAAGGAATGCTTCTTACAGCTTAAAAAGCAGCCCAAGCCAGGAGCAAAGAGAGGTAATTGCTTCTAAAATTTAAAATAAAACCCTAATTCTCCATCATCTTCAGTGCAATTATAGCACTTCAAATTGGGGTAGCACAGATACTTATATAAGTTATATGTAAGTTTATCAACAGATAATATTCTCCTAATCAGTCAATACCTGCCTCAATGTTCAACTTATTGGAATTTCAGCTTCCAAAGTCTGGATATCCACAGGTTTTCTATGAATAATTTTTCCCCTACAAGCAATGGACTTTAAAGCCAGGAAGATTTCTAGTTACTATAGTAATACATCAGAATATTCAACAAATTTTCAGGATGTAGCTCGGTCAGATGGGAGAGTAATTTGCACAAACTCTGCAGTTTTCTGAAGATATTCAAGAGCCATGTTAATGAATTATCAGGGAAGAAGAAAACTAGTAGGGACTGGAAAAGAAAGTGTTGGGAGAATCTTAGAAGCAATTTGTCTGGAGTAAATTGACATTTTGATTTCCAGCTTTCATTTCTGGGGAGTTAAATATAGCAGCATAATTCGTTACTACAGAAAATGCTCCAATTCATCTTTCAGCTCCCTGATATGTCTGAGTGTTTTCCTTCTGTGGTTCACAGGTTTTTGCCCAGCTTGGTCTGGTGTGGAAATAGCACTTGTGTGAAAACCCTGCTTGGGAAGTGGGTAGAAGTATCTCCATTGCACAGAACATAACAAACTTCTCCAATAATCCTGGTTTGGCTGCAGTGGACCCTTGGTAACCAGCATCCATCTACTGCTGAGGTAGGAAATGGAACAGATGCTGTGGTGCCCAAGCTACATACATCATGTGTGTGGATCCCCTTTAAGTGTACACACATATTTTTATGCTTATCATAGAATCATAAAATGGTTTGGGTTGGAAGGGACCTCTAGAGGTCATGTGGTTCAACCCCCCCTACAACAAGCAGGGATATTTCTACCTAGGGCAGGTTGCTCAGAGCCCCATCAAACCTGATTTTGGATGACTCCAGGGATGGGGCCTCCACCACCTCTCTGGACAACCTGTTCCAGTGCTCAACTACTCTCATATTAAAGAACTTTTTCCTAACGTCTGATCTACATCTACCTTTTTCTAGCTTAAAACCATCACCCCTTGTCCTGTCACTACAAATCCTTGAGAACAGATCTTCCCCTGCTTTCTTATAGGCCCCTTTCAGGTATGGGAAGATCTCTGTAAGGTCCCCCTGGTGCCTTCTCCTCTCCAGACTGAAGTGATATAGTATCACTATATCCAGGCTGTGTGCTATAGTATAGAGATATAGTATAGACAGACACATATATAGTATAGAGAGACAGTTACACTGGTGTTGAGGAGCTGAACGTGTGTGGAACTGAACCTAAATAAGTTCCAATTACCTCTTTTGACCCTATTTCCCCATCTTGCAGGAGTGACTGTCCCAGCTGCACAACATGATTATACTTCTCTTCTCGTGCTTCAATCTCTGCCAGGAGCTGCTGATGCTGGGTCAGCCTCAGGCTGCTGGTGGATATGTCCCGAATAGTCTCCTTGGCTCTCATTTCCCTCACTAGTTCTGCAGTCCAGGAGAAATAGTCCCACACCTGGAACACCAGAAAAGGTGCAAGTTGAGGTGAGAGCTCGAGGTTGGGTTATCAGGCAGGAAATATGAATGAATGATGAATAGCAGCCAATAAAATCACAGATAAGAAAGAAAATATTCCATTAGAGCTTTGAGTATGACTGTTTCTGACAGCTCTCAATTATCCCAGACACAGTTGGGTCTTCCTTCCTACAGATCCTTCTCTCTAACACCTTTCCAAAGAGCCACAAGCACTGAAATACTTGATTAACCACACAGGTGGCACCTGCAGCCCTTCATATCACCCTTTGCAGCTTGGAAATACACATATATTGAATACAGTGTACAAATGCTTACGTGTGCCTGGAACTGGTAGAGCTTGTGTGCCTGGTCCAGGAGTTTCTTGCGTAGCTCCACTTTGGACTTGAGGGCCCTCCAGTTGGCCACTATTGCCTGCTGCTTTGCCTTCAGCTCCTCCACCTGCCTCTTTGAGCAGTGGGTCAGCACACGGTCTGCAGAGTGGATGAGCTCCTGCAGCTAGACACAGGGAGGAAAGGAGAAGATAGAGTCATAGAGACCCAGTTAATATCAGAAAAGTCACAAGGGCTTTCTTAATTGGACATGAAACCCCAACTCAAGCAACGTTTTCTGACCTAACTTTTCTCAAGCTTCCCCAAATTCATTTCTCTGGTGTAACAGTGACATCCAGTGTTTGCTTGGGCTCATCACAATGTATTTTTTTTTTCAAATAAGCAGCCTGATTTTGCTTCTGCTTTATACTCTACCATGTATCACGTGAATAATGCAAATAATAGCTGAGCATACCTTGTTTTCCCCAGTGAGCATAGAGATTAGCTGTGACTACATTCTCTTCAGGCTCTCTTACCTTTAAAGCAGCTGGTGGAATCAATTCTAGTGTTATCTGCCACAAGGCCAAGATACAGGACCTCTGAGAAGTGATATTGGGATAACTAGTTGGGGGTTGGAACTAGATGATCTTTAAGGTCTCTTCCAACCCTGACAATTCTATGAACTACCCCAGTGATCTCAGTATAACTCATGGTGAGCTAATTATGCCATTATGTTTACTAAACAGAGGGATGAAGAGAAAACCCATCCTAGTTTATTGGTCTAGTTGGAGCCAAGCAAATCTCTAAACAACAACTGTTCCCATGAGCTGAAGCTTCTCACAAGTTTGTATGATGAGCCCCATCCTTCCTTCTCACAGTCCAATTCTCCTCTAAACTTGTTGAAAATCCCAGGCTGTGGCCCCATCCTGCTTTCTACACTTCTCTGTGATTAATCAATGAATTTGCATTCAATGAATATTCAGTTTCTCTGCACATAGAGCAGCCTCTGGATTTTTTCCTTGTAATCATAGAATGTTTCAGGCTGGAAGGGACCTCTAGAGGTCATCTGCTCCAACCTCCCTACACCAGCAGGGACATCTCTACCTAGGGCAGGCTGCTCAGAGCCCCATCAAGCCTGACCTTGAAGGACTCCAGGGATGGGGTCTCCACCACCTAATCACCTGTAACACTTTGAAGAAGGCAGCAAATGCATCATAAAGCCTGGGATAAACATATATTTCCAAATATACCTCTGTGAGTCAGCACTCACTATACACCCCTTATTTTTAAGGCTTTAAATGACCTCTGATTGCCATCAAACCTTGAACATATAAATAAGAGGAAGACTAAGGAAGATCCTTAGAGATTTCTAGGCTCTCACAAAAAGCCTGTAATAATTTGGTTCACAATATCAAATTACTACTGTGATTGCCTTGGAAACTTGAATTTTGGCTACACATCAAATGATTTATAATTACCTGCTGCTCATTCCCAGAGAGCTCGTGCTCCAGGGCCACATGGTTCCTGAGCTGGGTTTGCACACCCCTCATGTCCTTGGCAACATCATCTGGAATACTTTTGGACTTCTCCTAGAAGGAAGAAATTACAGAAAGCTTTGTGAGTTTCTACTTCCAAGCAAAAGACACAACAATCCTCAGTCATTTTGTGTAGTGTAGCTCATACCACACAGTTAAGGCCATCCTGGGTTTCTCAACTATGATAGGTAAAAGGAAGCTGGAAAAATCTGTCCTAGTAACTCACTTGTAAGCATCTTGGTGATTAAGCTGCTGGACTTTGAGAGATGAAGGTTCAAGGCTTTTTCTTGATCAGACAATACAGAGGAATGTCTTACAGGCTTTGAGTTGGGAATCAATTTTGAATAACTACTGCAGTGACATAGAGTGAATTCTAAAAGTATCACTAACAATAATTTCAGGTCATTGGCTATAGGTGGTCTATCTGTGAACCATCCTCAGACAAAAATTTAGCTACACATGCTCTGGAAAGAGGAGTCAAAAATAGTATGTGTGCAAATAAAGATGAAACCATCATGTAAAAGGAGATATAAACATTTCTTTTGCTCAAAGTAGTGAAGCTTATTAGCAAGATGCAATGCAAGAAGTGTGTATTGGTTGCCTGGGCCAAGCTCAGCATGAGGAGAAACCAACAGCTGGTGTGTGAAGTGTTTCTGCAGCATCACTTGTCACTGCCACAGGATTAACTGCTTCATCACTGAAGTGAAATATGCACCAGGTTCTGGAAACCCCAGCTGGTGTACAGAGCAATATTATGACATGGGATTCTCCATTCATGGCAGGGAAAGCAAATGTGAGTAACAGAGTTGAACAAGGCAGCTTTTGGCAGTAGAAAATCTACCACATGTACCCTGACAAAGCCCCCTGGCTGTGCAAACAGGGGGGGCTCTGTTGGATCACTGCCCCCTGGACACATCTGCACTAGGGAAATCATGCCCCTCATTAAGGTTTCTCTGGGAAATTCTTCAGGATCCTCAGATAAAACAGAAAACCTCAAGATTTTAATTCAGGCTTCTCCCCACTCAGTTTTCAACGCTTGGACCACTTTAAATTCTTGCCAGTAGTGTAGACTGAAATGAGGAGATTTTTGGCCTCAGCTCACAGGATTGCCTGAGAATCTTCCAGGCTAATGGTCACTGTAATCCCACAAATGCCTTTTCCACGAGAGAGTCCTTTCTTCAGCACACAAAGCTACAAGGTGTGCAAAGAAGAACCCCAATAACAGTTTCTTAGTCAGGCCTGGTGACTGCAGATGACATTTCTACATGCATTGCACTGTGAGACAACTTAGTTGTTGGCTGATCTCCTTGGCTCATCCCACTGAGCAGCAATTCTAGCTGCACTTGGTTTCACCAACGCTTCTCTCATCAGGTGACCAGTCAGGCATGTAAAGATTCTCTAGGATTATTATTGAGGTTGGACAAGATGACCTCTAGAGGTCCCTTCCAGCCTGAGACATTCTATGATTCTATATTTTTAACACTTTGAGTAGTCACACAGGTTTCTTGCTGAGAGTTTTTTTTGAAGTCAATAGTAAGCATGCTGAGAATAGTCCATAAATTAAGGTGAAACGAAGTTCTCATGATACGAGGCTTTCCCATTATTTTTTTTTACCTCAATGTGGGCCAAAGCATCTGTCAGGTCTTGGTAGCACTTGTGAATTGCTTCAGCATCTCTCAGCCGCTCACCTCGTAACCGGGTCATTTCCAGTAGCTCCTCCCAGGAGATCCTACAAGGGAGCATGGGCAAAAGAATCACAGAAAACATCCAAACTAGGAGGAAAGGAAATTAACTGGACGTTAACATGGGATTCAAACTCCAAAATTGGAAGCAATAAAGAAGCAACTAAACTCCCAGCCTTTCAGTGAGGTCATCCTGTTTCAAAGGGCAAAGGAAGTTCTCTCACCCTCTACCTGGAAAGCACCTCTGATGCTATCTACAAGCAGCTAAATCAGCAAGCAGATCATGTCTGCATTAGAGTAGCCTAGTTTAAAATGAGTTGGGTTGGAAGGGACCTTCCAAGGTCATCTAGCCCAAGCCCCCTGCAGTCAGCAGGGACATCTCTAACTAGATCAGGTTGCTCGGAGCCCCATCAAGCCTGGCCTTGAATGTCTACAAGGATGAGGACTCCACCACTTCTCTGGGCAACCTGTTCCAGTGTTCCACCAACCTCATAGTAAAGAACTTCTTNCAACGGGTGTAAGCTGGAACAGAGGAGGTTCCACCTAAATAGGAGAAGAAACTTCTTCCCAGTGAGGGTGACAGAGCCTGGACCAGGCTGCCCAGGGAGGTTGTGGAGTCTCCTTCTCTGGAGATGTTTAAAGCCCACCTGGCCGTGTTCCTGGGTGACCTGCTCTGGGTGACCCTGCTCTGGTGAGGAGGTTGGACTAGATGATCTTTCGAGGTCCCTTCCAACCCCTGTGATCTGTAACTCCTCCTCCTTGAGGGTGAATTGGGAGGACAAAGCATCATAGAGCTAACACAAGGTTCCTACCTTAGCTCCTTCTGCTTCTGCCGGATTTCCCGGGACTCGGAATGCCCACGGCTCAGCAAGTTCTCTGCCAGCTGATGGCAAGCCACAAGTCTTTTCCCAGCTGCTTCCAACTGGTGTCGGAATGTCTCATATTTGGCACAAAGTTGCTTTTAAAGAAAAAAAAACCCACAATAAAAAGTCATTTTCAGTGCTCTCTCTCCCCAAACGTACCTGCTCGGCTATCAGAGCACAGGTAATAAGCTGATCATAGTTGGAGATAGAGAAGCTGCAGAGAATGAGTGGATTTTGCCTCCAAAGATCATGAGGAGCTACAAACTGTTAGCAAAACATGAGGTTTGTGATGCAGAAACATTATATACCAGGGCCAGGAGCAGACATTCAATGTACAATGAAGTTCAGTTATTAAATGACATGTCCTCACTTCAAGAATAGAAATCTGTATTCAGCACAATAACTGAAAAATGTCCAATTTCAAGAGGTAGGACATAAGATATTTTGAAATAAATGAGGATTCTGAATGGCTCTTTGATTTCTAACGGGTTGATAGGAGATTAGTTTCTGTGCCATGTGAAGAAGTGTAGCTCTAAGTGTCTGTACATCAGCATTTGTGATGAAAAAAACCACCTTAATGGGCATCACACTGAAATATCTGGTTATTAAAAAGACAAAGGGGTTTATCATGCAGTTGTTTCACACAGCTCATAGTAGCAGGATGTAAATGTTAGGCCATGGTGCCTTCCCATCCACTCTTCATCCTTGTCTCCTCCTGTCTCTCAGTTATTTATACTTCTTATTTTAAGTTTTCAAGGACAACCTTAGAAATTTCTTTACAGTCACTACACAGAGTTTGGTTGCTTTTCAACCTGTCACTCCAAAAACTCACCAAGACATGTTCATAATCATTTCCATAGTCTTCAGAGCTGGCTGTTTGCTTCTTCTGAGTGATCCAGTCTTGAAGGTCTTCGTATTCTCGTAGAAACTCATGCAAGACAAGAGTCTCATCCAGCTTCTTGCCTCTGTTGGAGGAAGGAGACAAGACAATCCAATCAGACTGAGGGAATATAAGAAGAGGGCAATCAGTAACTTTCTTTAATCTTCAAAACCTCCCACCATCCAGACTCTTAATGAAAGAGAATGAATTTATTTCCCAAGACTGGAGATGATGTTGGTAGGATGACAACTTGGTCAGCCAGGTCAGAGTCATTGGCTGAGTCTCCCACTGTGAACTCTCTCCCTGGTTTTGGTCTTTTTATGTTGGTTTTGGTCTGGTTTTTTTTTTACCCTTCATTTTTCCCAGATCTATCCTGCTCTGTCTTTAAGAAAATAAGAAGGAAAAATTTCTAACTGAGGATGGTGCAACCAGGAAGATTCATTTAGTTGTTATTTTACTTGCAGAGCCCCTTTACTTTTCTAAGGGAAATTTTTGTGGAGGAAAAACCTAAACTGTTCAGACATTTGTTATTTCCTGACAAGAAACTTTAAGTGTTTAAAAACCTTGTGAACAAGCAAATTGTCCTGTTGTAAATATCTTACTGAAAGGAAGTGAAATGAAAATAAAGGGCTCATTAAAAGAATAAAACCCTTCCTCTACTAGCACAGCCACCAGCATAAAGACACAGGTCACTGTAACTGTCTCCTTCCTGCTATGTGATGAATTCAGTGATTTTCAAGCAACATAAAGGAAATAGTCTAAAAACATTTTTTTTTTCCTTTTCATAGCAAGTCAAAGGCAAGTCAGAATCCAGCATCTCAAGCCACTTTGCAGAAGGATGATGAAGGGTATAGAGGAAGTTCTGGGGCTTCAAATCCTTGATATCTAGCAAAACTCCCTGGATAAAACAGAGTTCTAATGAAAAGCTCAATAGGTGCAGAGAATTCTGATGTCGAAACAAAGAATTTCCTAAATACCATTGAAGAAAGGAGAGATAATGCATAAAATCTCAACTGCAGAGAGGTTTATTGTTTTATTGGCTTTCAATCAAACCTGGGAGCCAAGGGGAGGTTCTAGTTTGTACCTGGCTGCTGCTAATTTCTGCAGCTCCTGGAGTCTTGAATGAACTTGTTCCTTTGGTGCATCAACCTCAACGTACTGGATGGAGCCCACGAGAGGAAGAGTTTGGGCACTTTCACTCAGTTCTTTCATCAGATCTTGGTAGATGGTGATCTCATGCTCCAGTGCCTGGCAGAGAAAAGGGTGAATTGAGAGCCAGTTGTCAAAGAGATTCCCTGTTTGAACTTTGGCACCAGCCTGTGATGTAGTGATGGGAAGACAAACTTCCTGGAAGCACGTGAGTCTTCCAAGACTTGATCAATTTTAGCAACATTGGCTGGAAAAATCAGGTGAATAAGAACCAGAAATTCCTGATGAGTAGAGAAAAATATTCCTGGAATAGTTTTCTGTCTGTATTTGGATTCTAGGGAAAAAAAACCAACCCAAAACTTCTGCGTGCACCTGTTGAGGCTGAAAAGTAGATAATAGTCAGTTTTGACCTCAGAAAAATAAGCTGAGAATATTCATCATTCTTTTTTTCCCCCCAACTACATTTTTTCCCAACCACATTAAGCTGCATTGATCTTTCTATCAGTTCTTTTTCCCCAAGCTACATTTTTTTCCAACCATATTAAGCTGCACTGATCTCTTCTATCAGTCCTTTCACGTATATCAATGCAAAATATCTTGTAGATGGCTGGACACTTAGGTACCAATGAGACAGACAATTTTACAACCACAGACAGAGCACAATTTAAGCAGAGCAATACCTTATGTTTCTTGAGGAGTTTCAGTGTCCCATCTTCATCCTTACCATAGTCCTTGCTGGTCACAAGTGGGTATTTCTCTGCTATCCAAGCCTCCAGGTCTGAAGTATTCATCAAAAACTATTAGTGAAAGAGGAAACAAATGAGTTTCTACCTCAACTTCCAAAATATATCTTTTTTTTTTTTTTTTGCCCCAAGCAACTGAAGTCAACATCAGTCCCAGCAAAGCAGTTTTGATTCACTTTAAAACTCTGGTTCTCCTCTTTGTCTGAAGAAGCTACTAAGTACTTTGGTGTCATTTTTACCTCCTGGAAGCCAACTGAGTGCTGCAGCTGCTTCATCCTTGCCTCACAAGCCTTCTCCAAGCCCTGCCAGGCAGTCTCAAGCTCCTGGCACTTCTCACTGATTTTCTGAGCTGATGGGTGCTGACCTACAACCATTGTCCTTCCTTTATCCAGGACCCTCTGGACTTGCTGTTTGTGGGCATTCACCTCTGCCTGAAGTTCCTGGGAATGAGATATAAAAAAAAAAAAGTTGGAATAAAGGAAGAGTATGAGGACAAGGAAATTTTATGTGCTTCTAGTCCAAGCAAAGCTGTCAGCTGGCAATGGTGAGCAGAACATCTCCAGAGGACACAAGGACTGTTTCTACAACAGCTGCAGCCTCATCCCCAGGTTGTTTGGATAATGCCATTGAGGGAGGAGATGAGTGTCTAAGGTGTTAGATTCTCTAGGAGAGCATGGAACATTCCTATACCTCAAGACTCCCTGTACAATGGAGAAAGCAGCACAGAAGTGAAATAGGATGAACATACACCAGTCAAAATATTCACCCCACAAAGTGAAAGCCTCGTTTTTCCTATTTAGCATGAGGTCCACTAGCTTTTTATCCACTTAAAACGGGAAGAGCTACAAAATGTGACAGATTTTGCAGCTCCCACAAGAATTTCATGTTTGCTCTGAAACTCATCACCATAGTGATGACTTGTCTCAATCACTGGAACCAGTTTAGCTGGGCTAGTGGTGGAATCAGTGAATGCACTCACTGAAAGTGAGGTAAAGGAGAACTGTGCAGGGGATGGTTTGCAGGCTGAGGTGAAATGCAATGTGCCCACATGCTGCAATACACTTGATTAAATGAGTTACCTTGTGTTTTTGCAGCAGGCTTTGAGCCACATCCAAGGACTTCCCACAGTTGGTGGAATGGGCAATAGGCAGTCTCTCATTAATCCAGTTCAGCTCCATGTCATGGTAGTGGTAGAACTCATAGAGATCCACTGAGGCTTCCAGCAGCTTACGCCTCTCATTGAGTGGTGCTTGCAGAGACTCAAACCTGGGGGGTCATCCAGTAAATAGATGTTAAAACAAAGCTGAGTCTTCCAAGGGAACCAGGCTATGAGACCACTGTGAAGGTTGGAAAATGCTGGAGGCTTCTTTGAAGTTAAATTTCCATGGTTAGTGCTGGATGCACACACAAGAAGGTTACTTTTGGCCAGCAGACTTACACAATGACACTAAATGTAAGCAGAGGAAAAGAGATTGACATTTCTGAAGTCCTAGGACCTTTTAAGGAACTAGTTCACTACTGAATGCTGGATCACTGCACCTCTTAGGAAGCAGTGGGTGACCTATGGTTAGGCAATGGACTAGCAAGGAAGCCCAGCAAGCAAGGAGCAAGGTCCCCTAATAAAGGTTGAGGTGGGTCAACAGGTGCAGATCAAAGTATAGTTGTGGTATAAATGGAAAGAGAACCCATTCCTGGATATGGAATAAACTAAGCAATTGAAATCAATTTTCCAGAAGGTAGGACAACAATGTCACCAAGAGTGGAGACAAAAAAAAGAGGGACACCTCACCTCTTCAGGTATTTCTGTGTTTCATCCAGAATCCTCTGGGAGTCAAAGTGGTTGGTGGCCATTTTCCTGGCGTGAGATACAATGGAGTTCATCTTCTCTGCCAGCTCACGTGTCTCATGTTCCAGCTGTCTGTGCTGCTTTAGAAGGTCACGACTGGAGCGCAGGTCATGGCCTGTCTCAGACTCCTGGAGAACTTTCTCTATTTTCTCTATCTTCTTTTTGGCATCCTGTGGGGAAAAAAAATTACATCACACTCACATTGGCCTTTCAACATCATTTTCACCCAGCCCTTCCCATGACAGCCTCCTGGACACAATTTTTACATCCGTATGGCCTTGCTTGGTATCATGATGGCCTCTCTAAGAGGTATCTCTTGGGACTATTTTGTTTTCCACACTGTTTTGGAGCACTCTTCTCTCTGAGACACTGAAGCACATCATGAAAACCAGTGTCTTTGAACTATCTTCAGTAACATAATCAAGCATTCCTCAAAGTCTTCAGATTGTAGCTACAACACAACAGCAGCTCCACAACATACAGATATCAAAGCAGCTTCACAGCACATTGTGAGGAGCACACAACAGAGGAACCAAGCTCTTAGGCCATCCCACCCCTCTGCTCCCCATCACCTCCTCACCTGGAGCAGCTCCATGAGCTGCTCTTGCTGCCCAGCTTGTCTCAGCTTGTCCCCTCGCTCAATCATCTTGCCATACAACTCCTTCCACTTCTTTTGAAGCTCCATCATCTTCTTCTGGATGGAAACTGCAGCGTAATGGTTGTCTTGAATCAGTTGGCTTCCTTTCTGCAGAAACACAGCACATCAGATCAGCAACTCTGAAGTTTGGGACAAGATGGAAGACCTAGCTCCAAAACTGCCTTCACCTTTATCAGTGTTGCAAAGTGCTCCTCATTGGCCATCATTTCCTTCTCAGCAGCCTCGTGCCACTTCAGCTTGCGGAGAACATTCGTTGGGTCGCGATAGGATTCATCTGATGCAATCTTATACTTCTCCTCCATCCATAGCAAGAGCTCAGCAGCATCACGATTGAACTCCTTGCAGAAACAAAGAGGACTGAGTTGGTTTAACTTCTGATTCTCTGTGGGTTTGCATCCTTGCTGTTAAGATCACACCTTGATTCTTTTTTCCTAAATGGGATATATTTTTATATAAAACTTGTTCTACCTAATCAACACTCTTAATGGAAGAGGTGTGACCTTGAACCACTGAGGAATTTTTAAGCTTTCAGAGTAAAACCTCTTAGTCTCTTATTATATTTATTCATCTATTGCTTTTAATAGATTAATGAGGGTGTGTATTTTTGACAGACTATTTTAACCATGAGAGGTCCAATCCTCCACCATAACTTGGTATCTCAGCACAGGCAGGTAAATTTGGTGCCAAAAGTACAGTTAGGGTAAAGAACTGTCCCAAATTATTAAGGCTTAGAGAGGTTGGACCAGATGACCTCTAGAGGCCCCTTCCAGCCTAAAACATTCTATGATTCTACGAGCAGAATAAACTTATCCAGTAGATAAAATATTCTGTTTGTATTTTTTATTCAATATCTCCATTTTGCTTTGTAAGATTTATCACCACTTGGAAGAAGTTCTCTGTCTCATAGGCTAAAGAGAAAGCAGGAATGCTCAGCAGCTTGAGATCTGTCCCATATTAAGGCAAAGGGTAAAAAATGACTTCACACAAGCCTGGCCAAACCTGGAATTTCACTCCTTTTACCTGCAGCTGTAGGGAATCCAACAACATCTGTCTTCTCTTGGCATTGCTCTGTATCAGCCTCTCCCACCTGCGCCGCAGGGTGACCATTCTCTCCTCAATACTACCAAGAAAACCAGAAAATTCAGTGTACTACTACTCAGAGGAGCTCCCCTTGGTTGTGCTATAGCCATGACCATGATAATAGTCAGGGTAGTGCCCAAGAACTCAGATTTTAACAGCAGTTCTATAAATTTGTGGAGGGAATATTCAAGACATCATCACTTGTGATCACAAGACCAAGAGTTTCTATATTTCTCATTCTTGTCTATGCAGAGGTCCCTTTACTAGATTGTAAGGGCTTTAGCACAGTAAAGGAATTAAAGATGACAAAAACATGAAGGAGTTGTCCCTGAGGAGTATTTTCTCTTCTGTAGCCTTTTAACAGTAAACATTAATTCTAATGTGTGGTATCAATAAATGAACGAAAATTCGGTTTATGCATTTAATGAGTTTACATTAAAGAAGTTTTAACACTATGCAAGGGATATTAATCTAGTGTTCTGTCAAATGCCACTTTTAACCTAAACCATTTTGATTATTTCTCCTGAGAGCACAGTAATTTTTAAAAATATCCCTTCTCCAGCAGATCACATCTTGGAGGTCAACTAAATCCTGGCTCAGAGCAAATTTTTCACCTCACCTTAATCACACTGGATCATTTATTATAGAAATAAAAGAAGAAGGAGGTTGGACTCACACATGAGATGCAAAGTGCCTGCTCTCTGTTAGGGTCACCCCATTCTCATTAAGTGCTTCAACCCGTCTCTTCAGCACCACCAGCAGCTGTTCAAACTCCTGGTGTTGCTTCAGCAGGCTTCGAACAGCATCTACATGGTCCTACATTGAAGAAAGAAAATGTGATCAAGTTTTTTTCTTGGTTGCATGTTCCTGTAGCAGTGGAAAAAAAAATAATTGGACTTTATTTTCCCCCTTCTTTCAGGCATAATGTGTATTTCGAATGCTCAGGGTTGCAAAGCAGCAGCAGGTGTTTAGGTTAATGTCATAGCTGGTTCTTCTGGTTTATATTTCCATTATGGTTCCATGTTCACCTCTTAAAATCTGTGCACTCTGGCCCATCTAGGTACATGCAACAAAAAAGGCTGTAACTAAGTAAAACTTCATTCCATTTAGTTGACCCAAAAGTATAGAAGCTTCAATTTCAACTGAGATACCCCAAGCTTCTCCTTCATTCATCTTGTGAGTATTGCCTGCATTTGTTTTTCCCCCCTCATTTGTTTTATCGTCCTGAAAACACCCAATGAAAAAAAAAATTATTTTTTTTTAAATCAGCCTTTTACTTCACAACAAAAAAAATCGGTTATGTTCAAGCCCAAACCCTTTTTTTTAGTGGTTAGCCACCAAACTGATGAGTCAGTTGTATATAAACCATCTGGCAGCTACAAACACGGGGACAAATCACAACTCCAGCTGCTTTTACTTTTCTTCTGAGAGACAATGAGCTTGGTTCTCTTTAGGATGACTGAACATAAAAACATCAGTAAGAACCTGAAAGTCTAGTTTCTAACTGTTCCAATGCCATGACCATAAGAATGAGGAAACTGAACTAATTAAGAAAATCATTGCTACTTGCTGGCTAGGGAGATGAAGTAGAAAAACACCCCAAACCAGCTGCTGTACTTACTCCAAGGTCATCTCCTCGGAGAAAGGCCTCATGACCAGAGAGGGCTGCGTTGATACGATCTCCTTCCCTGTTGAACTTCTGCAATTCCAGACCTTCCTGCAGCTTTTTCCGTCGCTGCTCCCACATTTTCTCCAGCTCTTTGCTCTCCACAGCAAGCCTCTCCATGGACTGGTGGACTTCCACAGTCTTGCTGCTCCTGGCTTGTTCGTGGATCACTTTGTGCCCCAGCTCTTCCAGCTGCAGGAATCTTCCCAGAGTCAAAGAGAAAAGTCAGACCTCGTTGCATGAAGGAATATGAATTCTCTTTCATCACAGCTCTTTGCTCTCTTGGGGGTGCATAGACATCAAGCTTCCCTCCCTCCCTTCTACTCTTTTCCTGCCAGCCATGGTTGGGAACTACAAAGTGCAGATGGTTGGTTGCTCAGGGCTACGTGCTGGAGGCAGTAGGTGAGGTTTCCCCATCTGGATTGAAAACCCATCTAAAGAGGCTTTCCCATGAAAAGGGAGAGTATCTGAAACCTCACAGCCATGCAGAAGGAGAACAGAAGATGATGGCAACTGGAAGCATAAGGGAAAGACTGGGAGAACTGCATTCAAGTGCAGAACACACTATCCAGCTCTCAGGAGAGCTTATGGAATACAGCTCCAAACATACAGCTCCTCCTTCCCCCTCCATCAGCCATCAGGATAAGTCTGTAAAAACTAACTGGACTTTCTGTCCCTCAGTCCCCTTTTGACACTAAGTCTCAAGAGCATTTGATTAAACTCTCAGCATCGTTGCCATACACAATTTATGGACTCAATAGACACGTTTCACCTTCACCGTTGCCGTATCCCCCCACTCTGCCCACCCTGCCACAATCTTTCTAACCTTTCCTTCTGAGATCTAATTTCTTTCAGCAGGTCCTGATGTTCCTTCAGCAGTTGTTCTGCAGAAGCCACGTCCACACCCATTTCTTCACTGCTCAGTTTCTCCCGGATGCCTTCTGCCCACAGCAGGAGCCTGCGGCTGTCCTGCAGGAAGGACTGTTGGTTTTGGGACCACTGCAGGATGTCCTGCTTCTTTTGGGTCTCCAGCTTGAGCTTTGCCAGAAGCCTCTCCATGTTCTCCACCTGCTCAGTGATGGCCCTGCTCTCTGCAGGGTTTGTGTCTTTGATCCTACAAAAGGAAATAAAATACATACCATTAGATGAACACTTTGGGGATGTAGAGCTTCAATCAATACTCTCTAAATGGAATGGATTTGAATATTTACATTTCTATTAAAAAGAGATTCAGCTAAGACAACAAATGCTCCACACTAGCAAGAGGTACTGGTGGGAAAATGATGCAGAAAGTGCCTCCCTGAAGAAGACTCTGCTAATACTCTTGTGGTTTAATGTTCATCCCCATTGTGAATGTACAGAAACTTAAGTAAAAAACTTTAAATTCATGTTTCAAATTCAAACTCCTGTGCACAATTTTCTGCTACCTTTGTTTCCCCTGATCCACCCTCTTTCAGAACCTAAATGGTGCCTAGTTCAAAATGTGGAAGTAACTCCCATTAGTAGAGATAATTTGTTAAGAGCCACAAACAATCCCATGGTATTTATCCTCCTACAACAGTGAAGTCTGGAAGCAACCCCTTCACCAATCACCCAACTCAAGAGAGATGATCTCCATCCAGTCAGTTCTTCGGCTTGCTAGAAAGAGAAACTTCAAGAGAAACTTCACAAGCTGCTCATTCTCTTTGTAGCCATAATTTACAACAGATCTTAGAGAACTAGCAAAGAATCTGGAAACAAAGTGCAGGTTCCTTACGATTTTGCAACACTCCTCAAGTACTCAATTTTCCTCTCTATCACCAGGACCTCTCTCTCAACCGTCGACAGTTTGCGCTTGTCTGACTCCAGCCCAGCAGGTGAGTTCCCTGGTTCCAGGTCCCTGAGTTGGGCCATCTTGCCTTGCAGCAGCACTCCTATGCTCTGGCAGTCCTGGAGAAATGTCCTCACGTCAGCCACTCCAATCAGCTCAGAGCCCTTCTCCTCCTTCAGAGTTTCCATGCGTTGCCACCTTGGAGAGAGAGAAACCAATTTACTTGCATCTAGGCTCAGCCACTACCCCAGAACTTGCCTTCACCTGGAGAGCAAATTCAATTTATATCCTTTTTTCTAGTCAGAAAAAGTCAACTAGAAAGATTTCAGCAGGACTTAAGTGGGCCAAGGGAGTGAACACTAGCTCTCCACAACCTCAAAGTTCATCTCAGTGTCTTCTCAAGCAAGGGGACCTTGCTCAGGTGGCCAGAACTCAAAGGACATGATGTCAATAAACGACAGCAGAAAATCTGACTGGGTCATGTTCAAAATCTACCAGAAGGGTATTCTCAGTATAGCCTAGCTCAGGCATGAAAGGTCAACTCTCCAATTGCCCCCATGAGACAATTGTTTTCTCAGTAGCACCTTTACCTGCTGTTGATCTCTTCCAGCCAAATCTGAATCTTGGAATATTTGCTGGGACTGATCTTCCCATATTTAACAGCCAAGTTTTCAATATCTCCCAACTGGCCTTTGCCTGCAGCCAGTTCCATTAAGAAGCTCTGAAATAGAAAATACACAAGAATGCACAACTTGAGGATTTTCCATTTCTATGGAGAGGATTCTTAACAATCCATCCCACCCAATCATCTCCCACTTTCACAGGTGGCTTCTCCACTTACCTGTCTGCTGCCACCACACACACCTGTGCATGTAGTTCCTCCATAGCCCTCCTGACCTCCTCTGATGTGCCCACTACACTTATGTACATATATCCCACTTCATTGGGATATTGATATTTTCATCATCTGGCATTTTTCTCCAAGTGGCATAAGATAAACCACAAAAAGAGTCTTTTTCTACCATGATATTTCTACATATCCATGGGAGAAATTAAAGGGAAATGATTACAGCAGCTTCAACAAGCTTGGCATGGGTTTTACAAAAGAAATCCCTGATCATGAATTGAAAAGACTCTAAAAACTCTTATTTCTCAACTGTATTCTCCCAAGGTCAATCTGATTTCAAAGGTAGAAGGGATACCTGATATTTCTGCTGCATGACCTCCACATTGTCTGCTTGAGGCTGGAGGGTCCGGAAGATGTTCTCTTTGTCCTTCATCCACGACTGAAATTCTTCACAGGAGCTACAGAAACGGTAATATCCAATCATCTCCTCCAGAGCCTTTTTTCTCTCCTATAAAACACATGAAAACTTCAGTATTCCTGTAAGAACTCCTTATTGTTTGAAATAAAAGCAAGGAAAAAAAAGATCCTTGTATTTAAACTACAACACGCTGGTAGTAGCTTCATAGTTTTGCTGGAAAAGCACAGAATATATTAATTTAAGGTCTTCTTCTGTTTAAAAGCAGAAGAGAAGCAGTTGGAAAGTGCCCCCAGCAGGACATTGAGCTGCTTGATCCTGAAGATTCACCTCAGTGACCTCAGGAATAAGTAAAACATAAAACACGTTTTTGTTGGTGCTTGTGGTGAGATTGTGGCAGGTGGGAGTGAAAAGTAATAAACAGAGATTGCAGATTATGGTTGTTTAATTTTTCTGCTCTCAGGGAAGACAGCCCAAAGATTTAGAAGCTGCAGCAAGCAAATATTAGGAATAATAATAATAATTTAAAAAAAAAAATGACACAAAATAATACATCTTCATAAAGCAAAAAAACCTAGAAGGTAAATGGGAGGTTTGCCAGTATAAAAAGTGTTTTAATGCAGAACTTCAATAGTAACCTCAAGCCTCAAAGTCCCACAGGATGGAGACACATTATTAAGCTGAAGAGCAGGAGCTGGCCCAGCACTTGACCTCACTTTGCATTGCTTTGGATTTAAGTATTTTTCTGAACTGTTGAGCCCTGGAGGGGACACTGTACCTCAGCCATGCTCTGCAGGCTTTCATAAAGGGAATCTATTTCATCTTGGGTCTTCCAGATGTTCTCTGGCAGAAAATGAACATCTGGAGTGGAGGTTCCAGAGAAGGCATTGTCAGAGGTTGCCCAGGTTCGACTGAATGATAGTTTAGTCATCTTCTGATTGAAGTCTCTGGGGGCTTCTGTCTTCACCATCTGTGAGGTAAAATTTAAGGGAATCAATGGAGGAATGTTTCTGATTCACAGAAAAATCTCACGTGGAAGGAAAATCCGGACTTGCTGGTTCAAATGGCAGCATCCTGACCCTTTAAATAAAACATTTCCAGGCTTGTGAGACCCCACCTGGAGCACTGCGTCCAGCTCTGGAGCCTCCAGCACAAGAAGGACATGGACCTGGTCCAGAGGAGGGTTATGAAGATGATTAGAGGGCTGGAATATCTCTCCTACGAGGACAGGCTGAGAGAATTGGGTTTGTTCAGCCTGGAGAAGAGAAGGCTCTGGGGAGACCTTATTGTGGCCTCCCAGTATCTGAAGGGGGCTACAAGAAAGCTGGGGAGGGACTTTTCACAAGGGCCTGTAGTGATAGGACAAAGGGTAATGGGTTCAAACTGGAAGAGGGGAGATTTAGATTAGAAATTAGAAGGAAATTCCTTACTCAGAGGGTGGTGAGACACTGAAGATGTGGATGCTCCATCCCTGGAGGTGTTCAAGGCCAGGTTGGATGAGGTCCTGGGCAGCCTGGTCTAGTGGGAGATGTCCCTACCATGGCAGGGTGGAACTAGATGATCTGGAAAGATCCCTTCCAACCCAACCCATTCTATGATTCTCAAGTCCACCACTACCACGACCACTCAGCCACATCCTTAAGTGCCACATCTACAAAACAACATTCACATTCTCCAACAAAACGTGAGGCAGCCCCTCATCTACTTACAGCAGCTGGGGCTTGCTCTGCTGCAACTTCTGCCTGCTCCTTGAGGCGTCTCATCTCAGAGGAGTAGGCTGCAATCTCCTTCTCCAGGCGCAGGTGACGATGCAACAGGGCTTCAGCACTTGATTCATCTTTGCCATAGTCCTTGCTGGCCAGAAGGGGCTGCCTCTCTCTCAGCCATGAATTCGCTTCATCGACGTCAGCAAAGTACTGAAAGGAAGAAAACACTTGGTTGAGTCCTGGAAGTGTCATATCCTCTTTGGAAAATTATGGATAAAGAGAAACATCATGAGGTTGGAGCTCTAAGGTTATTTCCAGGTGTTGTGGAAGCTGTGAGTAAGGTAGCTCTAAATCCATGAGGTATTTCCTAGTCGTATCAAACTAGATGGTCAAAACTAGAGGTGGGGAGATTCAGATGAGACATTAGGAAGTTCTTCACCATGAGGGTGGGGAGACACTGGCACAGGTTGCCCAGAGAGGTGGTGGGAGCCCCAGCCCTGGACATTTTGAAGGCCAGGCTGGATGGGGCTCTGAGTAACCTGCTTTAGTGGGAGGTGTCCCTGCCCATGGCAGGGGGGTTGGAACTAGATGATCTTTAAGGTCCCTTCCAACCCTGACAATTCTATGATCAAGCACAGACAGTTCACAGAACCACAGTGACTAAATAGATTCAGCCTGTACAACCCTTTAAAAATTCCTAAATTTTGGTGCCTCCACAGGAACACATCACCAGGAAAAGAAACCTTCATTTGAATGCATCTGTGTGACTTCTCTGAGTAAGATTAAAAAAACCCCAGAGAGTAATGATGTTATTGTTGCATAATATTGAGTTATCAATTCATAATTTGTGGGACCTGCTGCTCTGATACCCACATTTCCAGGTGCTTAATAAAAGCAGTGAAAGGAACCCACAGTGTATGATGTTGGTGGGCACCCCATAATTCCAAGAGGTGTTTTCTGAAGGTTCTAATAAACAGGCCAACAACAAACCCTGAATTCAGCCTACAAGAAAAGCTTTCTTCTTTTTTTTTTCCCAGAATTTGCAGCTTGCCTGGTTATGGGTGTGAAAAAGTAAAGCAAGATTTTGAGATACAGAATAAAGGTACAACAGGAAAAAAACCCAAACCCATAGTAGTGAAGGCAAAAAAAAAAGAACTAATAAAAAATAATATTAAACTAGACAGAAGAGAAAATTTAGACTTTGTAAAGACCATAGCTGTCAAGTTTTTGTTGTAGGACAACAATCTGAGCAAAAAACTTCTGAAAGGGAGAATAAGAATACTTGAGGTAATGTAATTATTACAATTATCACAAGTCAATTATAATTGACTTGTGAATGCTGCTTTTTTAAGAGGTTTTTTTAAGTTTTTAAGTTTTTTAAGAGTTATTTGCATGTGTGAATGTTTGTAGGTGTAAAAGTCTAGATCAGAATGGCAGAGTCAAACATTTCCCAAGCTTTGGGAAGCTTATGGTTGATCCAAGTCTTAGGAGATGCTGCTTCTGTTGTTGCTTTTTGGCTCCCTTTCTTTTTTTCTCATGTTAGAAAAACATCACACAGCTCCCCAGGTTCCACCCTCAAGAAAGACTCTGCATCAGCGCTATTACTTCTATTATTTCTATTATTACTTCTATTATTTCTACGAGCATTTTGAACTGGGAGCAACTTTCAGCTGCTCAAATTGGGTTGCTGGAGGATTGGGACGTTGCTGCTGGAGATCTTTTTGAAGAGTGACACTTGAAGGCTTCCTACCACTGCTGCCCTGCATGTGGGGACATCAGAACTGACCCACCTCCATGTCCACCCATCACATCAAAGCTCTGCTCACCTGCTTGATGAGAGCTGCTGCCTGCAGGCGGCTCTTGCGATCGGCCACCTCTTCTTGGAGCTGCTGCCACAACATCTGGAGGTTGTCTGTCTGCCTCAGGATGTCCTCCTCACGCAGGGGGTTCTTCTGGCTCAGCTCCCAGCCCCTCCTCACCACGTCTGTACACACAGCCCTGTGGGAATTGCACTCTGCTTCCAGAGCCTGGAATGGATGGGAGACACCTCAGCAGCTGAGAGTGAAGAGGGAGACCTTCATCACCTGCTGCAGAGACATCTTTGTGCCTCCACCACTGGAGACATCACCAGGAAAATACACCTTCATTTGAATGTATTTCATTCCGTGTGACTTACCTTCATCTGTGTGACTTATCTGAGTAAGATCTAAAAACCAAACCCAGAGAGTAATGATGTCTGAATGTCATCAATGCATAATTTGTGGGACCTGCTGCTCTCCTACCTGTATTTCCAGGATCCCTGTGTCTTATCCATGTCTATGACTTCTCCCTGTCCCTTGGCTCCACACACACAAGTTCCTGTCCTACTTTTTGCCTTTGATGTGAAGCTTGTGATGCAGTTTTCTCTGAAGGAGAAACTTGTTTGTTGCCCACCCATCCAGCTTTCCAGCTGAACTCACTCAATTCCAGAAGACCCATTTAGTCTTTTGCTTTCCAGAAGCAATAAATACACAAATAGATGCACACAAATGTATATTTAAACCACAGAAGAGGCTCCTGTTTCAGTGTTGTCCTGCAAGTTCTGAAGTCCACAGATGCCTCCACTTGTTCACAGTAATTCTCTGCCTTAAGGAGGCAGTAGCTCATGTAGCTCAATTTTTGATCTTAGGGAAAGTGGGAACAGATTTGTAAGCTCACAGGATGTTATAGAATCATAGAATGTTTCAGGCTGGAAAGGACCTCTAGAGCTCATCTGCTCCAACCTCCCTACACAAGTAGGGACATCTCTACCTAGGGCAGGTTGCCATCAAGTCTGACCTTGAATGACTCCAGGGATGGGTCCTCCACCACCTCTCTGGGCAGCCCATTCCACTGATCTATCACCCTCAGATTAAAGAACTTTTTTCTAATATCCAATCTAAATCTCTCCTTTCCCAGCTTAAAACAACTGGTCCTATTACTCCTGGTCCTATCGTTACAAACCCTTTTGAATAGACCTTCCCCTGCCTTCACGTAGCCCCCTTCAGATACTGCAAGGTCACTATAAGGTCCCCCCTTATATCCCCTTATCCACCCTGCCTGCTGATATCTGTCTTCTTTTCACCATGTCTTTCCTTCCCCACATCTCTCTAGGCCAGGAAAGTGATGAAAACAAAAATGAGCAACCTCTTTTCCCTCCCATCCAAAGCCAGCCCCGTGTCTTCACTAGAAGCCACTCTCCTACTCCAGGATGAAGAATATTCTTCTCTACTTTTTCTTTCCACTCTTGAGATAAAAAATCTCTACCCTATACATTTTTTTAAAAATTCCAAACACTTTTCATGACCCTTGAGATGCTGAGTGGTTTGACAGCTTGTTTCTAAGTGCTGCACTGGACTCAGATGTTCTAAAATCTTGGTATAACACAAAGAAAGCACCACCAGCAAAAGGTACCTTGTGTTTCTGAATGGAGGCTGTAATCTGGCTGACATCTTTCCCCAAGGTGGTTGTTCTTGCTAGCTTCCATTTCTCAGAGATCCAGGATTCTTCCTCTTTGCAGTCACGGAAGAATTCAAACAGCTTCAAAGCCTCTTCTAGCTGAGATTTGCTGAAACAAAAGAATAAACAGCACGTCTCAATCTGAACTGGGATCCCAGTAGCATGATCAAAGAAGAATTTAGGAAATCCCAAATTTGAATGCTCTTAATTCCTCTTTGTGATAGATCAATTTATTCATGGAAGGAGACAAAATTCCATTTCCCTTTTCCTCTAGGAAAGGAGGAGATGACCACATGCTCTTCAGTCTTCACATAAAACAAGGCAACTTTCAGTCAACTGCAATCAAGACACTCAAGTTGCTTGTGTTATGTCTTTATAAATGGAGAAATGAACAATGTCAAATGCTGGGCAGCTTGCTTTCCTCCTGAAGGGATTGAGTTGCCATCCTAACCAGGAAGAGCAGAGCCATGAGCACAGCCCTACCGTGACTTGCTCAGAGCTGTGAGGTTCTGATAGAGCTGACGAAGCATCTGAACTTTGGCATGAAGCACTTCGGGTTTGACTGTGCTCTCCTGGCTGAGTTCTGCTGTCCTCTGGGTGATGTGTGTCAGTCTGTCACCATAGGAAGAGATCTGAGAGTCGACCAAGTTGTGCTTCTGCAGCAAATCTACGACTTCCAAGAGCTGCTTCCCACAGTCCTGGGAATTCACCAGCACCTGCAAACACAGAGAGGGAAAAAAAAGGCATTGGCAGAGAGAAATTTTGAAGGCCAGGCTGGATGGGGCTCTGAGCAACCTGATGTAGTGGGAGGTGTCCCTGAACATGGCAGGGGGGTTGGAACTGGATGATCTTTAAGGTCCCTTCCCACCCCGACAATTCTAGGATTCTATGAGAGTGCATCCAGGGGCTCAGCACCAAGGAAGGTTCCTGTTGACTCTCATAGCTTCTAAATGTCAAAGAATGATCCAAGCTGAGAAGGTGCCCAATTAGACAAATCATCCTTTTCTTGCAATTTCACAAGCTGTTGGCAACAACCCAGAGTTTCTCTTTGCTGCAGTGCAGGTAATGGTCTCTTCAAACAAGCATCTGTTTTCACACCAAGGTTATTTCTCTTGATGAAGCAGCCAAGGGTTCAGAAGTCATGGGTGCAAGGAACAGCCCTTTGCTCTGCAGGCATCCATAGGCAGATTGAGTCACAGTCTGCATCTGGAGAACTCTACAATAATCCATTTTATGGTAGGGTTTAACTGCAATGTTTTTTCACTTGAGGGACTTACTTGCCTTTGCTATCTCAATCATGAAAATAAGAACTTCATAGTATTTAATTGGTGGTTGATGAAGGTGCCAAGTGTTTAAAGTCTGTCCTCTTCCTAATTGGATCAATGGATAGTGGATCAATCCTTTCATAGGATGTCATCTTTCCTTACCAATCTCCTCCCATGTAGAATCACAGAATGTTTTAGGCTGGAAGGGACCTCTAGAGGTCATCTTGTCCAGCCTCCATCCTCAGGCTGTCATGGTTCCACCAACCACATTACCATTAGGTGTTATTTACAAAAATCAAGATGAAATCCATTATTTTCAATGCTCAAGAGAAGACTTTGGGCTCTGACACTCTGGTAACACTTGGAAATCCTTGCTAAAAGCAATCATGGGGCATTTACAGCAGAACTTTTCTCTTTCACAAGTAAATACCTGAAAGCTAGACATGCCTGAGCTAGTCCCCACCTACATGATCACTGGAGGTACTTCCAGAAGATAACTCAGAAGAATTATGTGGAATGGGAAGAGGAGGCTGGTTTATTCCACTTCTCCTTTCACACATAAATTTCATAGAATCATAGAACGTTTTAGGCTGGAAGGGACCTCTAGAGGTCATCTGGTCCAACCGCCCTACACCAGCAGGGACATCTCTACCTAGATCAGGTTGCTCAGAGCCCCATCAAACCTGACCTTGAATGACTCCAGGGATGGGGCCTCCACCCCCACTCTGGGCAGCCCCTTCCACTGATCTATCACCCTCATGTTAAAGAACTTTTTTCTAATACCCAATCTAAATCTCTCCACATGGTTGGACACACATTGGTAGCAGTTTGGGCTGTGTGCCAGTGAAGAGGGCTCAGTACCTGCAGCTCTTTCAGCTCTTCTGTGATGGCATCAATGTCCCTCAGGAGGCCCAGAATCTCCTGCATCGTACCCAGGGAGCGTTGGCGTCTCTGCAGCTGATCCAGAAGATCCTCCCACTGCTTTGAAATGCTCTTTTGCCTACAGAGGAAGGGAGAGAAATGACCCATTTGGAGATTCTCAGGGCTTGCTGCTTTAGAAGAGCCAAACGAACACATATAACTCTTGCCACTAGTGCAAGAGGAGAGGCCAAGATCAAGTAGAGATGTCCCTGCTTGTGTAGGGAGGTTGGACAAGATGACCTCTAGAGGTCCCTTCCAGCCTGAAACATTCTATGATTCTATTCTATGATCACAAAACACACACGAAGCAATGCTGGGATCTAATTATTGTGATCACAGAGAATTTTGAACAACACAGCAACTCTCATTGACTTTTTTTTTTAAATTTAGACCTTGTTTTTTTAATGGGTCCTCATACCTGACATCTCCCATTGCTTCCATTTGATACAATGGAAAGATTTGGGGAAGAAAAGAAATGGTCTTTAAATTGCTGCTTAAAGGAAAAAAATGATCTGAACCACATCTGATCTCATAAAGAGTTTGGGTTACACTTTTATAACTATTTCTCTTCGTTTTCCCACAGGTTTCTGACTTTGAATTTTGATATTGAATATTTGATATTTGTAGAGCATTCTTAGCCATTCCTCAATTAGGCTCTATTGATTCCCAGAGAAGTCACAATTTCTCAAGATTTGCTCCAAATTGGAGTCAATCTGGGAAGACTTTGTGCCTTAACTAATCTGGATCTTCCTAAACTATACATTGGAAAAGAAATGTGTTGATTTGGGAAGAAAAAAGAGTCTCCTTCCAAGCATTTTTGACGGAACAGAGAGAATTTTTAGCAGAAGAAATATTTCCATATAAAACGAAAAGTATTTTTCACCAGAAATCAGTCTAAGGGTTTGATCATTCAAGGAAAAAAAAAAGAAAATTAAGACTTTAAAGATGAATCATTGTCTTATCTGCTGGAAGTGTTCACAGGCAGAAGAAATTCCTGCCAGTTCTACTCATGAGGAGAAGAGCTACCATTCATTTCCTTCCACCACACCACATAATTCCAACTCATTTCCACCTCCACCACTCCACAGCCTCCCAACCATCACTCACTTCTCCACGATTTGGTCCTTGCCATGGTAGTTCTCCTGGCTGATGACTGTGGCCATCTCCTCCAAGGCTGTGAAGCGTTCCCTCCTGGGCAGCACGTCTGCCACGATGGCTTCCAGCTTCTTATTGGCAGCCTCCATCCTGTCCACGCTCTCTGGCCAGAAGTCCTGCTTCCCAATCACCTTCCTCATGTCTTCCAGGTAGGACTCACGCAGTCCTGCCTTCTTGAGGAACCTCTGGGCCAGCTGCTCCAGCCTTTCCAGCCTCAGCATCTCCTTCTGCAGCGCTTTCCCCCGGCTGTGCTCTGCCTTCTCCAGGATAATCCAGTGCTTCTCCACGTCCTGCAGTGTCCTCCCCTCTGGGGGCAAGTATGGCCGTTGGTTGTTGGCTCTCTGCTTGGTCCTGATGTTGAAGAGATGAGCTTCAATCATGCCCTTCTCTTGGTATTTGGGGGGTTTCTCCACGGTGCGGAAGGTCTTGAAGTTGGCCACGAGCAGCCACATTTCTTGGAGAGAGTTGGGGAAACGACGGTCGTCCAGCTCCAGCACCTTCTGTTTGATCCATTTCAGGAGGTCAGAGACCATCTGCTCATAGAGAAGCTTCAAGTCATCTATCTCCTTCAGGAAGAACACGATCTGTGGTGGGAATATGAATCATAGAGTCATAGAATTGTCAGGGTTGGAAGGGACCTTAAAGATCATCTCGTTCCAACCCCCCTGCCATGGGCAGGGACACCTCCCACTAGGGCAGGTTACAAGACACATAAGAAGCATGGATGAACACAAAACATCTTCATAAACCAAGCTTAGGATCCAAACAGTTGAATATAAGTCAGGAAAATAGGATTTAACAAGCAGGTTGCCACAGTCATCACTTTTTTATATCAATGTCATATCCGGGGCCAGGTGAAATCTTAGAATAACCTTCCATAAAACACAGATAAATAAATATTATTTAATGTGTCATTTCAATTTTTAAGAAAAGGGTGATTTTGGAATAAACTCTTGCATGTGGAGACTGTCAGCAGGTCCTATGTGGGCTGATTAGAGAGCCAGAATCCTAAACTGAGGGTTCAGAGTTTTTATTTCACAAGGGAAAAAAACTAAAACCCAACAGATTGTTTTTTCCATTCTCCTTCCTAAAAACAAAAGGATTCTATCCTACCTAATATTCAATTACACCCTCTTTGCTTCACCTCCTGAGGCTGTTAGGAAACCATCTGACAAGATCCTGGTTCTCTCACATGCCCACCCCAAATTGTGGTCAAACAGCTTCTCAGTCTCCTCTGTTGGAGCTGTATCTCTTCATATAGAATCATAGAATGTTTCAGGCTGGAGGCACCTCTAGAGGTCATCTGCTCCAACCTCCCTACACAAGTAGGGACATCTCTACCTAGGGCAGGCTGCTCAGAGCCCCATCAAGCCTGACCTTGAAGGACTCCAGGGATGGGGCCTCCACCACCTCTCTGGGCAGCCCATTCCCATGATCTATCACCCTCAGGTTAAAGAACTTTTTTCTAATATCCAGTCTAAATCTCTCCTTTCCTAGCTTAAAACCATCACTCCTGGTCCTGTCATTACAAACCCTTTTGAATAGACCTTTCCCACCTTTACGGGGGGAAATATAATATCATAAATAATATAAATTATAAATAAATAATATAAATGATTAGAGACTGTCTTGTAGCCAAACAAGGGCTTAGTAAGAACGTCACCTCTAATTCAACACTAATTTTCCAAGCCCAGAACATTTACCTCTTTCATTTATGGCCTGACCTGCCTTTATTTCAAGTTCAGGTAAACAACAGAGCAAAAATAGTCAGAATGAACAAAAAACCCGTTAGAATGACATCATCCTTTCTTTCCATTTCACTTTTTCTTTTCATCTTTTGTCTTTTTACTTTCTATGACATTTTTTTCCTTGCCCTGACTTCATAACCCTCCTGCAGACATCAGGTTTAATGCTGACCAGTGTTGTCTGCCCCTGAGCCAGGCAGATTAGGAGCCAGCACTGAGCAAAGCCCCAGTCCCTGCAAGGGGTAATCTGCTTTTACCTCCCACAAAGTGCACTTGGCAACCAGTTAAGTGCCAAAACATTGGAAGAGGAGTAAAACAGCACCGACCTTGAGTGCAGGAAAAGCAGCCCAGGACATCAGGGCTCCCTTCTGTTTTTTCTGCCATCGTACCCAGTTCTCGCTGAAGGATCCCAGCAAGTGCATGGTCACCTCCCATGGGAGGGGGGAGAAGGAGATTTACCTCCCCGAGCTGATTCTCTCTGCCATCCTGCTCACACACTTAGTCTGAACCCATTGACACGTTCAGTCTTCCCTCCCCAATCCTATTAGTGAATTCAGAGCTGCCTATTTGAGGGGACTGAGGACACGAGGAGATTAAGATCGGTCTCGTTCTCCTCCTGGTTGGTGGTGTGGGGCAGAGATGCAGGAGGATGGGGATGCAATATTAGAGATATAGGAAAGGGGGCAAAGAGAGGAAAAGAAGCAGGTTAATGGAAAGAGAGAGAGAAAGAAAAAATAAATATACCTAGAAAAAACAAGAACTGAAAAAGGACAGAGGAAGAAATATTCTTTCTGGGTTTTTTTCCCCCATAATACAAAAGTTATGATCCTATTTGATCCTTATAGTTCCCCTAATACAGGCTTGGGCACTCAAGGACTATTTCAGGTCTATCAGAAGAAAAATAATGTCTCCTGGCCAACATCCAGCCACTCACATATAGACCAGTCAGATCCTACTGCTCCCTCTCCTCACTGATGCCAAAGCTTTGCTCGACCAAATTCCAAGCTACCAAATCCCTTCAGTTTTCCAAGTAGTTTTTAATATAACTCATGATTATAAATGAGGCTAAATATGTGTGGAAACTGAAAAAAAAATTATTTTTAGATTTGGGGTTTTTTTTTCCCCCCTAGGAGTGTTTCCCCTTCCTTAGAACTTCCTCATTTTTAATGTAATCTTTTTGGTTTGGGGGTTTTTTTGGACATTTTGCATTTTGTTAGAGAGAAAGGATGAGGGTTTTCTCAGGAAATCCAAAAGTAGCCTCAGAGAATAAGGGATCATCTTTCCTATTAAATCAGGACATTGTTGACTAGGTCTGCTTTTGCCTAGCAGCAATCCTCTCTCCCAAGATTAAGGGAAGACCATGGAACTACATCAATTCTCAAGCAGAAGCTGGGAGGTCCAAAAGGGATTCATTTTCAGGGAGATAAATGCAATCCCCTTTGAAGACCAGAGTCTACAGAGACTTTTCAAGATGAAAATGATGATAAAAAGGCTCTTAAATGGCTGGTTTTACCTTCTGAAGAGGGCAATGCACTTACTTTGGTAAGTCTCTTTTGTATTGTCTGGCCTTGCTTCATCCTGGAGAAGTAGTGGTAGTAGAGGGACACGTAAGTCATGATGGACCTCTCATCTGGGTAGGGCACTGCCACATCCTCAGCATCCAGCAGTTTGCTGATTCCCAGCTCTTTCTCAGCCACGTTGAAGGCGTTGTTCAGGTTCTTGAGGGGCTGGTCCTGCCTCAATGAGCTATAGTGGATAAGATCAGGCCTGGGCAAGGAGAAGAACAGGGTGTGGAGGGGAAGAAAGATTGATGTTTATCATAAATTCTTTCAGTTTATAAACCATAAACTGTTTATTAGACTAAGGAATGTGACATTAACGCTGAAATGACTCTGCCCATCCTTGAGGTTCATTCAAGAGCATCTTCCCTTGCCTACAGAACAGGAAGAAAACTGCCCCTTATGAAATTCAAGTACCACTCCCAGCAAATCTCTGCCCTCCCTTTATTTCTCCTCTTCAGTGATGAGTGAAAAACCAAGAGGGGCTTGGTTGGGGAAGCCATAGGATCCCACCATGGTATCCTGCCAGGAGATGTAGCAGAGCTGTTAATGGGAGAAGAAATGTTCAAGATTCTCTAGGTAGTTTTCAAAGGGCAAGAGAAGGAAGAAAGAAAGAGCCTGGAAGATTGCCTACTCTGTTACAAGAGCCAGAAGGTATCCATGCTCACCAAGTTTGTACAATAAAACCAGGCTCTAAAATAATAACTCTTGAAAAAGAGCAATGGGAACACGACGGGGAGGAACTAAGACCAAATCATGAGCAACATCATTCAGATGAGTGATATTCCCTTGGAAATTTGATTTTATGCCCAATTAAAGGAACGCCCAAGCAGGAGCTTTTGGTCCTTCCTTCCTCAGAGAGAGAAAATCCATTGAAGAAAGGATAATCTTTAGTGAGAAAGGGCAAAAGAAAGACTTTGACAGTTTCTTGACAAATACTTTTAATTGAGACCCTGGAAAAATTTGAACTAGAGACAGCAATGAGCAACTCCTCCTGAACTGATCCATCAGACCTTACCTGTGAGCATGTATGAGGGCGTTGAAGGCCAGCCCATCACTCCAGCTTTTAGAGAAGTCCTTCACATTCACATTGGAATAGCTGGCAGTTTTATGCTGGCACCAGAGCAGTAAAGCTTCGTTGGCAAATAAAACATCAGCTCTGCCTCCAAATTCTTCCTGTGAGAAGAAAAATTGGTGTGAACAATAAATAGCATCAGTGGATTTATGGTTGTACCCAAAGATCTCTTTGTATCAGTGATGTCCTACTCACAAATCTCCT
This sequence comes from Brachypteracias leptosomus, assembly GCA_013401335.1. Lineage (NCBI taxonomy): Eukaryota > Metazoa > Chordata > Aves > Coraciiformes > Brachypteraciidae > Brachypteracias > Brachypteracias leptosomus. The sequence goes on from VYZX01024709.1 coordinate 41,021, forward strand.
CAAAGACTCTACCTGCCATGAAGGTAGAACGAATTAACAGAAGAGTAGCAGCTCTATTAAAGTGGATTGAATGAAGTCAGAAATTATAAAATGAAATGAAGCTTTCAAACATTTATCTTCTGCAAGGGTCGTAGAAATCAAGTAGAAAGCAAAGCTCAGTTTATTTGCTTTCTCAGCTGTGAACTAGAACTAAAATATAACATATCCAGGCCTAATGTTAGAAATTATTAACTTAGATTTCATGGTATCTTCATAGGATCTGATCTTTCATGGACTTAGAGTACATGCTAAATAATTTAAAATAAATACTTTTCTTCACAGAAAGAGCAAAGGAGCAGCACACAGTCCAAATCTATAGAACTGATGTCAGAGAAATTCTTTCTGGAAGTAAAAAGCCAGTAAAAGGTTTGTGGAGAAGAGTGAGGAACATGAATATCCCATCTACCTCCAAGTTTTCTGTCTTTTCCAGAAACTATAAAATGGATTCAATTGTTTTTAGAAAACACTGGCTGAGTAACTGCATAAGAAGATCTGTGTGATCAAAATGGTTGGGAAACTTAATAAAAATTGTAGAGTTTCTGGCTGGCAAGAACTAAGTCTCTGAATACTCTTATCAGGCAGAAAGACAAAGAGACTGTTTTACCTTATCAAGTTTGATCGATGAAATCTGAAATCGAAGTATAATGATCCAGATAAGGCCCAGGATTAAGGTTCTGTCACCGTCCACGATGTTCTCAGGACCAATCACTTTGACTTGTACCTGCTAATAAATCAATATCAGCATAAAAGTACTGGTGTCCAGCTCTCTGGAGGAGACACCTCTGTGTAACAAGGTGTTAGTGAACAGTGTCAGGCTATTTTCTTCAGGAAGAGGTTTTACATGAGCTCTACTGGTCCCTGCTGACTGCATGATCCCCCCTCTGGAGGTTGGACTTGTGGACTGCTGGAGAGAGTCCAGTGCAGAGCCACCAAGATGATGGAGGGAGTGGAACATCTCCCTGCNAACCCCTTCTGCTCCTTTGGAATCCACAGCACAGTTTCAGGTGATTTTCCAGAGAGGTCTACAATAAATTGTTTGCTCAGAAAAGAAGGAAAGAAAAAGACATACCACAAGTTTATATGTCTTTTTTGGTTTGTTTTCTTTTCTGAGCAATTTATTTTTTATACAACTGGAATAAATAAAGCAATTGTGATGACTTGATGAAACTATTACAATTAAAGCTCTGAAAATCTCCATTTTTATACTTTGCCCAATGATGTTTATTCTTCCCCAATATCTGGGCAAACATAACAAAAATGCAGCATGTTTTGATTTAGGGGTGACTTGTTTTGGGGGACATCAGCTGTTTTTTAGTCATGTTACTCAAATAAAGAAATGCAAATCTGATGACATTTTTTTCCTTTAATAAAACCTTTGACTAGTCTTCATATTATGTATTAGAGGGGGAAATGATAATGAACATAATACTATAATTAGTAACATACATAGAATCATAGAATGTTTCAGGCTGGAAGGCACCTCTAGAGGTCATCTGCTCCAACCTCCCTACACAAGTAGGGACATCTCTACCTAGGGCAGGCTGCTCAGAGCCCCATCAAGCCTGACCTTGAAGGACTCCAGGGATGGGGCCTCCACCACCTCTCTGGGCAGCCCCTTCCACTGATCTATCACCCTCAGATTAAAGAACTTTTTTCTAATATCCAATCTAAATCTATCCTTTCCTAGCTTAAAACCATCACTCCTGGTCCTATTGTTACAAACCCTTTTGAATAGACCTTCCCCTGACTTCATGTAGCCCCTTCAGGTACTGGAAGGTCACTCTAAGGTCCCCCTGGGGCCTTCTCTCCAGGCTGAACAGCCCCAACTCTCTCAGCCTGGCTTCATACCAGAGATGCTCCATTCCCCTGAGCAGTTTGGTCCCTCCTCTGGACACGCTCCAATATGTCCCCATCCTTCTTGTGCTGGGGGCTCCAGCCCTGGACGCCGAGCTCCAGGTGAGGTCTCCCCAGGGCAGAGCAGAGGGGCAGAACCACCTCTCTTGATCTGCTGGCCACACTTCTTTTGATGCAGCCCAGGATGGGCTTGGCCTTCTGGGCTGCCATTGCACATGGGTGGCTCATAGCCAGGTCTTCATCCACCAGCACCCCCAAGTCCCTTTCCACAGCGCTGCTCTCCAGTGTATCAGCTGCTGTGATCTCTACTATCAAGATGAACTTACCTTGGACTTCAGGAACATGATGGCTTTGCTGTTGTTCTCCAGAAAATGCACCCTCATCTTCCCCCGGGTTGGTTTGGGCAAAGCTTCTCCAGAGAGCAGCTCCAGGAGGTGCAGCAGAGAGATGCCATCCCTCAGGTCCGTGTAAATGTCTTCTAACTCGATCCTCACCTGCAAAGACCACTCAGGCAATAAGGACTATGGCCAAACATCTGACCCATGGGACCCTCCACTTCTAGTACTAAACAAACAGCAGCTTCTTGCTTGTTCACTGAGAATTCTGTGTCATATGTGAGAAATTCACCAAAAAAAATAATTGGCAGGAGGACTGACATAATTTATGGAAGTTGGATAAAGTAAAAAAAAACCCAAAACAATCCACAACTGAACATATAAAGAAAAAAGCAGATTTAAAAAAATGATTCTAAAAAAATCAGCGTCTTCAAAATCAAACATCTGAGAAGATATTTTTAATATTTTATATTTTCATTTAATATATTTAGATTGTATAATATATATTATGCATATGTCTGTATATGTTATGTATAATTATATTGTATATATAACATATATGTATAACATGTATCTATTATGTATTATGTGCATATATATACATAAAATATTATAATATATAAGCATTGTATATATAATACATATATATGAATTTATATATAATATATATTCTTCTATTTATATTGTATATCTTATATATATATAGTATATAT
>VYZX01024711.1:17746-30104 GCA_013401335.1 Brachypteracias leptosomus
TCCCATGTGCTTTGAAATGCTACAGCTATGCAACTGGGGCTGGAAGTGCTATTTTAAACAGTCATATCAGCAGAGCTTGCTGTAGGAGATAATATGTCACAAAAGGGAGTATGACATCTAGTTTCACCTAGAAGATAAACCTTGAGTAGATATGCAGGGAGAAACAAGACTGTCAGGTTGTCCTTGAAAAGAATGGCCTATATTAATGAAGAAATGGACTCCAGGGCATATGCTATTTGGGATATTTAATTTAATCTTCAAACTTGTCTGATCTGCTATGAAGAATATAGTAGAGAAACCGTAGTTGTGTGTNTATGAACATGAGAGCTAATTCACCCCTCCTTTCCCACCACACTCAAAACCCCTTGCTAAACCATATTCTGCTGACAGAATTACAAGATAATTATCGCTAGGTGTTTTGTATTCACTTAAGTTAATCTACCACTTTTATTTTTCATTGTTGCACTATTAATATAAACACCCCACATTTAAGCAGGGCTAGCACAGCATTACACGTATCCCAAACAGCCTTCTCTATGAACATGAGAGCTAATTCACCCCTCCTTTCCCACCACACTCAAAACCCCTTGCTAAACCATATTCTGCTGACAGAATTACAAGATAATTATCGCTAGGTGTTTTGTATTCACTTAAGTTAATCTACCACTTTTATTTTTCATTGTTGATTTAATCAGGCAGGAGGTACTTCAGTGGTTGTCAGGTGGATTATTTTTCAGTCGTTCACTGCACTGCTCTTCTTCATACTTGTTAGGGTGCTTCTGGCTCCCTGACAGACATACAAAGAAAAATACTTACATGATCTAAAATGAAATATGTGTTTCTCTTTCAGGTCTAGATGTTGATGGAATATACAGAGTTAGCGGCAATCTGGCAACAATACAGAAGTTACGATTTGTTGTCAATCAGGGTAAGTGATTCCTCCACCCTGGTAATGTTTTGTTTAGTACTTAACTGTCTCAGATGACAGTATTTNGAACAAGGATCCAAAGGAAACCAGTGAAAGTGAAAAAGATGCTGAAAAGAACTGAAAAGGAAATAGTACAAGCAGAGTCAGTGGAAGATTTACCACTGATTTTGAAAAGGCAAAGATTTGACCCCAGGAAATGAGAAAGATGAATATTTTGGAACATTAGAACCATTCTGTACATATCTACTGAACTTATTTCCATATATTCCACATATAAGGAATAAATTTCCACAAATAACAGAAGAACATTTTTCACAGATGTAGTCTAAATGAAACTAACATTGATCAATAAGTAATAATACAGGTGTGGAAGCTGATATTGGTAGCTGGTTAGGATAAGTGACAAATAAATTCACCTCTCCAAACAGTTTACTACTCTTGGCAAAGACTAAATATCCTCACATCTAATAGCTTAGCAAATATCATTGGTGATAGTGAACCTCCTCTGGTACTACTTAACAAGAAAATAAAATCAAGCTTTTCAGAAATTAGGAAAAATCCCAAATCTTAAATTGCATTAAAGACTTTATACACTTTTGAATTAATCAAGTATAAATGTGAAGCTTCTGCAACATTTTATCCTACTATTATTAACTCTTTTAAAGTTACCTGGAGACTATTACCAGAACTGCTAAATACTGTGTATTGTATGTGGTTTCTTGGAGTCGATAGCTGTTGGAGAACAACCTCCTCACTTAGATTTGCACTATGTATAAGCTAAGACTTTTGACTCAAAAATTCTCATGAAATTGGGAGATATGAGAGACATAAAAATATTCCCACCTTCAAGACTCTATTTACATCTCTAGGGAAGGCTTCAGGGGAGCAGTAGATACCACCTCCTCAGCTGCTCCAGATCAGTTTTGTCTTCAGCTGAAACTGGAGGGTGAACGCTGGTTTATGAGGAATTAGAATTTATGCCAGTAAATTCAGTAAGATTGAATAAATTGTCAGCCTCATGATTTTAACCCATTACTTGGGTTCCTTTAGATTTATAGTTGTTGGGTATTTGTGCGTCAGTAATGCAGTCTGCCTTGGCTTTCAAATGACCATACACTGTATTTTGTTTGGAGACAGAGAGACAAAACCAGGATTTTCTATCCTTCTTCACTGCCTAGGATCTTTGCTCAGGAAAAAATGTGCCGTAAAAATAATGGTTCTGTCTATCATGTCTCGTGGCATCCAAAGGTTAACGTACTTGAGGTTAACGTTACTGCTCAAGTTTTCACCTAAAACAGATGGGCTGATACTGTAAAGCTAGACAGAAGTCTAAGATGGCTTTTTGCAGCACAGGGGTGCGAGGCACCTTTTTCTTCTGGTTTATACTACTGTGAAAAATGAATATATAGAGGTGAAGTTAATTGCACATTAAAGCCACTTTGGCACTGGCTACTTGGGGTACGTGCAAGAAATCTGTCTATTGAGTGGCCAAAGGCAATTCAAAGAAAACTAGTGCCCCTGGAGAACTATGTTATCATCTTACCAAGAGTGATAATTACAGTTTCTTGTGTTATTCTTTATTGATACAACTATGGCACTCACACATAATGAAATGGATTTTCAATGGGAAGTGATATTATCCATCCAAGCTCCCCTATAGACATCCTTTAAAATCCCAGCTATAAAAATATAGCCAGGTCTCTGCTTAGCCTTTCCTCAGGTAAATGCATGCAGAAATGCCCAAGTTCCTCTCCTGTAAACCCTAATGCCACTTTTCATTTGACAGGAACACTATGTGAAGGGAATTAGGAGAGTCTAGCATTTCAGCTACTATAGAAAAATCCAGTGATTTTTAATCAGAGCACTCAAGAAGTAACTCAGACACAAAGAATGGGTTTAAGATAGCAGTCCATGGTTCAAATTGTTTAAATCACATACTAACTCTGTGCTGGGTAGGAACCTTCAAGCAGAAATCAGCCCATTGTGTCACAGTGTACCTGTAAAAAACACAATGAGAGTGGAGATAGGGGGAACAGGATTTATTTAACATGTGCTTGGGAAGCAAGAACGGTCTCCACCCAATGTCCCCAGGAGCCTTATGACCTCTGTCAATTAGATGCTGATGACAGCAACAGCTTCAAATTCTTCCATGAACTCGCAAAAGTTACTAGGAAAACCATTATATGCTCCCAACCTGCTTATTTAGCAGTCTTCTAAAGCTCTGCAGTGAGATGACGTTTCGTAACATGCTCTCCAGACATCGCTTTCACTCTGTGATTATTGTGGCCTCCTCAGCTCAATCCCTCTACCTTCACTTTTCTCTAGTTAACAGTGGGAAAGCAGTATTTATATATATGATTTTCCCATAGAGTTTTTTTATTATTATTATTNGAAAGGAGGAGGAAATGGATACATGAAGTAAGGTGGGAAAACCCAAAGCATATGTAGAAACCAAAGAATCAAAGTGAGGAAAAAAAAAAGATTAAAAGGAAAAATAGCAGATTGTTTGGATGTTANATTATTATTTTAGTTAAACTTTAATGTAATTATAAATCCAAACAAATGTTCTGAAAAAGCCTATTTACATTGCAGAGATTGACTGTGCAATCAGTTCTTATATAGGCCAGATACTTAATGGGCTCTTTTTTCCTACTTGCTTTGCCATTGTGTTACACCTACATTTATAAGCTATAAATAATATGTATCACATTGAAAATTAAAGATCATAGAAGGCACTCTAGGCTGGCTGCCATATAAAAGTATTTTTTATTAGAATAATCATTAATTAGAATATAGTGAAGCTTTATTTGGCTCCTTTTCCTATACTTTTAATGTCATCTGCAGCATCCAACATGAAATAAGAGAGAACTGGTGAATATGAAAAGAAAACAAACTAACAGTTGACAGCTTTATCATTAAAGAAGAAATAAGAACAGTAAAAATCTAAAATAACCCTTGAAATTCTAGATTTTTGGGGATGAGAATGGACTTACAATTAAAAAAAGCCCTGTATTCTTTAAATTATTTGAATATGCTTTGTGTTTCATTCTCATTTCTGGAGGTAGGCAGCTCCTGAGGAGGCCTCTGACCTTGTCAACACAAACATCAGCAGAATAAACTACCTTATTTACTTTACCCCTTTCACAGAGTTTGCTTTTTCTATAAAAGTCTATTGATACCACACCTTTTTTGCTTCTGTGCAACAGGATTATCTTTTATCTATGATTTATTTTCCCATTAAGAGCAGCAAAGATCAGTTGATCATAAGAGGACCAGGCTATAACATCTCTCAGCACTTTCAAAACTCTAAGTCATCATTTTTCAAATCACTGAATCAAGGCAGTAGAAGCTGTTTGGACCGGACTGACATCAAGAAATTCATATGTTTCATAGTCTACAAGTGTTGAAAGAGTTTTGGTTTTTCAAACTAAGCTACGACTCATTCAATATTTCTGGCTGAGAACCTATGGTAAAGGCTTCTATAATAACCAGAGACATCAGCGATGTCCATTCCTCTTATGCTTTCTATATTATTGGTTAAGTCTAGTGGTTGCAATCTTATAACTAAAAATTTTTAGTACTTGGCAACTCTTTAGGAATTTTATGAAAGATCTGAAGGACTTTTGCTGATTTTAAGCAAGGCCCAGTAAGTTAAAGCCTTTACACACATTTATAAGGCTATTATTTTAATTCACACCTGTAGGAAAAGGGATAAGGTACTGTAAATGGGTCTGTTAAGCCATGTAAAGTGTGCTGGCAGTTCCAGGGTATGAGGATGCTACTGAAATAATCAACTGTTTTGGCCCAAAGCCCCAGGGTGGGGCTGATGTGGGTCCTAGGCACATGAGCAAGGGTGGGGAAGCCCCAGGTGGGGCTTTTCAGAGCCATTAAGCCACCGCTATATGAAACAGGGGACAGAGGGAAGATGCTTTTCAAAAGCAAGCTTCTGACTTGATAAAACAATGCCTACAGTGAGGCAAAAAGTGCAGGAGGAAGAAAAACAAAAAAAGAAAGATTCTTCATCTATAAGCATGTTAGTTTGTAAGTGAGAATGNTGTCCCCAGGAGCCTTATGACCTCTGTCAATTAGATGCTGATGACAGCAACAGCTTCAAATTCTTCCATGAACTCGCAAAAGTTACTAGGAAAACCATTATATGCTCCCAACCTGCTTATTTAGCAGTCTTCTAAAGCTCTGCAGTGAGATGACGTTTCGTAACATGCTCTCCAGACATCGCTTTCACTCTGTGATTATTGTGGCCTCCTCAGCTCAATCCCTCTACCTTCACTTTTCTCTAGTTAACAGTGGGAAAGCAGTATTTATATATATGATTTTCCCATAGAGTTTTTTTATTATTATTATTTTAGTTAAAGTTTAATTTAATTATAAATCCAAACAAATGTTCTGAAAAAGCCTATTTACATTGCAGAGATTGACTGTGCAATCAGTTCTTATATAGGCCAGATACTTAATGGGCTCTTTTTTCCTACTTGCTTTGCCATTGTGTTACACCTACATTTATAAGCTATAAATAATATGTATCACATTGAAAATTAAAGATCATAGAAGGCACTCTAGGCTGGCTGCCATATAAAAGTATTTTTTATTAGAATAATCATTAATTAGAATATAGTGAAGCTTTATTTGGCTCCTTTTCCTATACTTTTAATGTCATCTGCAGCATCCAACATGAAATAAGAGAGAACTGGTGAATATGAAAAGAAAACAAACTAACAGTTGACAGCTTTATCATTAAAGAAGAAATAAGAACAGTAAAAATCTAAAATAACCCTTGAAATTCTAGATTTTTGGGGATGAGAATGGACTTACAATTAAAAAAAGCCCTGTATTCTTTAAATTATTTGAATATGCTTTGTGTTTCATTCTCATTTCTGGAGGTAGGCAGCTCCTGAGGAGGCCTCTGACCTTGTCAACACAAACATCAGCAGAATAAACTACCTTATTTACTTTACCCCTTTCACAGAGTTTGCTTTTTCTATAAAAGTCTATTGATACCACACCTTTTTTGCTTCTGTGCAACAGGATTATCTTTTATCTATGATTTATTTTCCCATTAAGAGCAGCAAAGATCAGTTGATCATAAGAGGACCAGGCTATAACATCTCTCAGCACTTTCAAAACTCTAAGTCATCATTTTTCAAATCACTGAATCAAGGCAGTAGAAGCTGTTTGGACCGGACTGACATCAAGAAATTCATATGTTTCATAGTCTACAAGTGTTGAAAGAGTTTTGGTTTTTCAAACTAAGCTACGACTCATTCAATATTTCTGGCTGAGAACCTATGGTAAAGGCTTCTATAATAACCAGAGACATCAGCGATGTCCATTCCTCTTATGCTTTCTATATTATTGGTTAAGTCTAGTGGTTGCAATCTTATAACTAAAAATTTTTAGTACTTGGCAACTCTTTAGGAATTTTATGAAAGATCTGAAGGACTTTTGCTGATTTTAAGCAAGGCCCAGTAAGTTAAAGCCTTTACACACATTTATAAGGCTATTATTTTAATTCACACCTGTAGGAAAAGGGATAAGGTACTGTAAATGGGTCTGTTAAGCCATGTAAAGTGTGCTGGCAGTTCCAGGGTATGAGGATGCTACTGAAATAATCAACTGTTTTGGCCCAAAGCCCCAGGGTGGGGCTGATGTGGGTCCTAGGCACATGAGCAAGGGTGGGGAAGCCCCAGGTGGGGCTTTTCAGAGCCATTAAGCCACCGCTATATGAAACAGGGGACAGAGGGAAGATGCTTTTCAAAAGCAAGCTTCTGACTTGATAAAACAATGCCTACAGTGAGGCAAAAAGTGCAGGAGGAAGAAAAACAAAAAAAGAAAGATTCTTCATCTATAAGCATGTTAGTTTGTAAGTGAGAATGTGAATTTGTGCTTGCTCTCTGCTCTGGTTGAACCCTTCGTGAGATACACACCATGATGTAATGGGGTAAGGAATTTTTTGTGTTAAACCCTATGGGTTCCCTGTCCTACTTGCATGTGCCTGTCCCAGGAATCCTCAGTTCCCCTCTGTGCTTGAAGACCAGAGATACCTGGGTGAGGAGGTAGAAGCTTACTTCTATATCCTTCCTGTGCTAATCTGCTGGGTAGCTGGGAAGACGTTCAGTTTCTGTGACTGTCAAACAAGCAATTTTCATGAGTACTAAATTAACTGAAAAAAATAGAGCTATAAAGGGTTCATAACATGTTGCTGAAACACTAAGATTCTATCCTAATGCATATATGTTCAGGGAAACTAACCATAGAAATACAAATTTCAATACTCATTGGTTCATTCAGTAAGTGTTGTCTCATACATAATACACGAGACTTCCTAATTGTCTTTATATCCAATGCTTTGTTTGCAAAATGCTTGGTATTTACTGTACAGATGACCTTTGCATCCTGTTATTTCATTTGGAATGCCATGTAGGTTAACTGCAAAACGCCATGTACTGTCCAAAGGTCAATTACTGTGTTTTTACAGCTTGGTTACTATACTTACGTACCAAAGAGGGGGGAGAAATATGAATTTTTACAGAGGTTAAATATTACATTGTTGCACAGAGGTACATTTCTTAAGGAATGTGTGAAAGGAGAGCTAAAGATATTCAAACAACTTTGGGGGAAAAAAATTAATTTAATCTTCCCCTGACATTACCTTGACTTAACAAAATGCATTTTGGCAAAAAGAATTAAAATATTTCTGTTGTTCCTCCTATAAGAATATACTGGAGCATAATTCAGTTGAAGAAAAATTAAAAGTAAAATTTAAACCACAAATATGTGAACTGATTGTGAATATTTATTAACTAAATAATTTAATAATAAAGAAAATGCCTACTTGATTAATTGTTACAGAGTAAAAATTACAATAAAAATGTCTTGATCAGTGCTTTGCAGAAGTACCATTACTGTCTGTGCAGTTGTTTAACAAGGATTTAATTGGAAAGATAAGTGAATGCACATTTAAAAGTATTGTTAATTTGCTTTATAATCACCCCATCCTTCACAGTATTGACAGCACCAGGCACAAACCCCTTTCTCTTTTACAAGTATTATTTTCCATATGTGCACAATAAATTCTGAAGCAGTAATTGGAAATTTTATGGATTTCAACATACCTAGTGTTTTGAGTTTATAGGTGCCGTATCCCTTCTCTAAAGGTAGCTCATAGGTGACATTTTAAGTACAATCATTACCTTTTTATTGCCCATTGGCTGTTTTGGAGGTTGTGGTGTGGTAGTTTGGGGTTTGGGGTTTTTTTTAGTTTGTTGAGGGGTTTTTTTGTCTCCTAAGGAATATCTAATTCCTATTTACTTTTCCTTTCCATTTGAAATATCAACAAAATCCTCACTGCAACATTATTTTCTATTTAATAAACAACAGCCATCAAAAACAGTAATCTACAATATGTTTATATTCCATCTGTACTTATATTTATTGTTCTAAAATGGCTTGGATTAATCTAATTGACAAGTAAGAGCCCAGACCATATGAGCAGCTAAGGATGATACCTTTAACCAGCAGGATTCTTCAACAGTACTGACATGTTCTTTATCAATGAACTAGGAAAAAAAGAGGAACAAATCTTGGGATTTTATTTTTTTTTTTTAATATTACCGATTATACAAGCTTGCTGGGACCATATGTCTGAGCCTCAGCTCTCAGGAACCAGAGTGGTTTCCCGGCTGGCTCTGCCTGGGCAGGCAGAGCCCGTGGAGCTGACATAAGAATGAAGCTGCCTTTGAAAGGGAGCTGCCAGGTCAACGCAAATGGGCTGGGTGGTTTTGAAGGAAGCATTTAGAGTGGAAAAAAAGAGGGGAGAGAAGAAAAAGGGAGGGAGGAGGGGGAGAAAGAAAGAGAAGCAGCCTTTTTTCACAGCTTTAATTCTTGAAAATAAGAAAAAGGGGAAAAAAAATCAAAACCAAACCAACAAAACTCCTCCTTCAAAAATACCTGAGTCTTCCCATTGACCCAATATATCCATTTTAAAGACAGTCAGCAGCTCCAGCCCTGCCATTAACAAAGGCTTTGTGGGCAGAGGAGAGCAGGTCCCCAGTCAGCTGCCAGCTTCCAGAGAGCAGCTACAAACATGAAGGTCCAACAGGATCATCACAGGCTGTCTGTTAAAATTGCAGCAAGGATCACTGGGGAAAAAAAAAAAGAGGGGGAAAGGGATTTTCTCTCTCTTGCAGCCACTTTCCTTTTTTGTTTGTGGGTCCTTAATTTCTTGTGCATATGTACTAGTGAGATTTCCCACATATCCTACTACCTCATACATTTTTAGATGTTTTAGGAGGTTATCGATTGTATTTTTGAGGCATACATGAGTATGCTGAGGGACACATGAACGTGTCTTTGTTGGGGTCTAACCTCAGAGCCTTGGTGATGTTCTCTGTGTAATCGTGCATGGCCCAGACAGCAAAGCCTTCCTCCCTTCTGTCAGAAGTTATTCATGTAACCAGTCTCACTCAGAAACCAGTAAGAGTGGTCCAAAGTTCATGTTGGAAATATCAGGCTCAAACTGGGTTACTTGCTAGCTGAGAACCAAAATGTCTTGAAAGCCTTGAGTCAAAAATAGTTTTTTCTTTCTTTTTCACACTTCCCAGGCAAGCACAGAAAATAAAATGGACTGAAGCAATTTTCAGAAATAATTATAAAACAGCTTGTTTCTGGGTTAAGACCTGCATATGTCAAGCTGTAGCCAAGAATTCTTTTTTTTTTTTTTAGATTTTTTTTTTTTTTCTAAGCCTTAAAACTCTGAAAACAGAATACTTTAATTGAGCCCATGGTAGTTGATGAATCAACTAATGTGTTCATGTTGCTGTTGTGGGTTCTTCCCTTTTCTCCCTGTTTCTGAATGTCTCTTTTAAGATATAGAAGGTGTTTTTTTTAATTCAAAAGGTGTAATTTTCATATCTTACCCTTTCCAGATAGAAAGGGAGGCAAGCATTGTACCCCAAAGTGATTTGTCAATATAAATCAGGTTATAAAATCTGAGGATAATACTAATTTTTGCAACCAATGCATTAAATTTGGTAAGTAATACTCATCGTATACAAAAAAAAAGATGATAGAGCTAGAATACTAATGTTTTTCGAATACAACTTTTTTTTTTTTCAGTGTGAAGGAAAAAAAAGATAATTAGGATGTTAAGTCTTAGTTGCCCAATCCATAGCTCTGTAGCATTGTACTATTTCTCTTAGCAATGGTATTGTCGTGTTTTTCTTTTCAATGGTGTGATGAATAAGTTGGTAGAATGGGGCAGAAGAGGCAGTAAACTAGGTTAGTGTGGTCAGCCACAAACATACCATGGATTTTATGGCATGTATTGTATGATCAAGCATTTAAGACATGCCTTTTATTTCTTTTCTAACCACAACACTATTTGCATTACAATAGCTTTTTGCTTAGTAACACTTCAAGAAGTTGAAGAGCAGCTTGATAACCCCTCAAGGAATGTTATTTAGGCGCTGAGAAGGACTGTAGTTTTGCACGTTATAGCAAGGGATTGCCTTTTTTTTTTTTTTTTTTTTTGGGGGGGGGGATGCTCATCGTTGTCATAGGTGACGCTTTGTTTGGGTTTGTTTTTCTGATAGTAGCGCTTCAGGAAATACCATTTCACAGAGCTCCAAAATAACAAGCAAAGGAAATAATTTATCGAGTCGTTAGTTAAAAGTATTAACAGGAGAACTTTCCAACTATGATTTTTAGAATGATAGAGTGATCTCCAGGAGCTGGGCGTTGCCAGGCTTATCTATAGAGAAACTGAATCAAGTGTCAAAGGTATTTTGCATGGGATCATCTTGTGCTGCAAGGAGATGGATACCCTGGAGAACTAAGCCACATAGTTCCTACTTAAAGTTGGTCATGCTCAATGTTTTACAAGATCATGGTGTGGCTTAATATTTGGGATGTTTTTCTCCCCTGTGGTCAATATCTGTAATTCTGTGGTTTGTGTGTAATTCTAGCTGACAAATACAAACTTGCAGTAGGGTCTGTAACAAAAAGGGTGATGTTATATGTGGAGTACGTTACATAATATTATGCAGGGTGGCATGGGATGAGGAGTTACCACACTGTGGAATTAGGCTTTCTCATGGTGTTTGTGGTCTTCTGTATATTGAGAACTGGGAAAACCATAAATCCTGTGGTAGATAATACTGTTGAGTAGTGAGTGATTTTGTTTGGGGGAGACTTTGGTAATGTATTTAACTCTTGAACTCCATTGGTTATTTCAGTGGGAGGTAAGAGTGCTGGGGGCCAAACTGGAAAACATTCAGGCAAAAAACCCCAAAATCTAAGAGGAAAAAAAGAAGAAAATCTGAAGTGAAAATTGGAAATGTTTGCATTTATGAGGAAACTTATGCTCTTTTATTGGCTGTCTCATTTGTGGATATAAGCTTTCTTAGACATATGCCTGATGAAAATAAGTTAATGTTTCTAAGAAATTTTCAAGTGACTCATGCTACCATTTTTAATGGATTTAGAATTGAATACTCCTGTCTTTTTTTTCTTTCTCCTCTTTACTTTTTAAAGAAAAAACATTATTGTGTAAAAAAAAACCAAAACAAAATCAGTGGAATTTTTTTTGCATGACCAAATTATCACAATTATCCTGGAAAGCATCTTCCCGTAATACATTCTTTGGGCATTTGGGGCTTGATTCAGTTTCCTAATCATTGATATTTAATGCCAATTTTGAGGATGCTGAGTATCTGAGTGACCCTCACCAGGCTGGGCCTAGCAGAGAGGGTATGCAGGGGAGTTGTGTCCTTGGAAATTCAGTGCTAGAAGCTGGGTGAAGTGTTGATGTCTTAGAGTATTAAGGAAGCATTAGATATCTATATTTAGGGAGATGAATAATTTTTCTTAACTACACTTTTGTCTTTTTCCCTTTCAAAAATAAAAAATCTCATTTGATATATATGAGATATTTTTATACAACTATATTTAGTAGGAAAATCAATTTTTAAAAAAAAAAAATTAAAAAAGGAGCTTTAAGAAATCCTGAGAAGTGTTTTATCCAACTGTCCTGATCAAATACATAGCATAGATGTTCCTTTCTCCTTCCCTTCCATGTTGCAATTTGCACTTTAGATTGAGTATTNGAGCTGAGTAAAGATTATAATAAGAGACATCTTTAACGTGAAACCAGTTTTAAAGTTGTTACCAGAATTGGCCACAACTGGGTTCATCACACCTTTAAATCCCGTAAACTGTAAAGACTGGACTAAGTAGATTGTTAAAAGGTGAAAAAAATCTCTTGAAAGAGAAGACAGAGTGTTATTGCTAGATTTTTCCTTTTTGTAGAATACCAAAGAGATTTCTTTTTTGTTTTTCCCGGTGTAATCAGATAATTATAAAACAAACAAATAGGGATTTCAAAACACATTTCCATCAACAAACATTATGTGCTTA
>VYZX01024711.1:38225-59620 GCA_013401335.1 Brachypteracias leptosomus
AAGGCTGTCATACTTTTTGTGAGAAAGCCCTAGAATGACATATGAATTGTAGTTAAAACATCAGAAAGTTTTTCATGCATGCAGTTTAACAACAAGATTACCTGCAGTATGTTTTTTCCCAGCAAGAAAACTATGTAAAACCATTGCATTCCAGTAACAGACAGGACTTACTTTGCAAGATGGATTTCAAAAGATCTGGAGGCTTCTGTTCCTTATAAAACTATGCCAAAGACTATTTAAGTGGCCAGTAATATAAACATTATGCTACTAACACTGAACAGTTTATCACATAAATATAATTGTCTTCTTTTAGAAGAATAATAAAAGCCAAATCCATATGTTACACATTATTTAAAATTGTTTTCTGCAAGATGTATTAATCCCAGCGAAGAAGCAATTCTTCTACTATAGGAGTACAACAGCAGTTTTATTTTATTGCATTGTCATTGTTTTAATTTGTTTGTTCCCGGTAGTAGTTTCACAGATTTTTATGAACTGTTACTTTTATGGAAAGTCAAGTTACAAATGATGGATGCTGTTTGCTTTCAGGAAAAGAAAGGTCATGAAGGTAGATAATGTATTTATTTATTTACTTACTGTACTCAACTTTAAAAAAAATCCCTCAATTCTTAACAGAAGCTAAAATAACTTGTGGTTTTTAGACCCAGGAGGCACATATTTAGATATTGCTCCTCAGCAACAGTGCTAGCTCTGCAGTCTATTCAAATTTGGGAGTAGAATTTAAAGCTCGGATAAACAACGTTTGGTAGCAATGGCTGTGCAGAGCTTACAGTTTATCTTTACAGAAATGTGATCTTGCAGCTAAATGTAATTTTGAGTATTTGTTTTTATGAATTTGAGCTCAATGCTATAACACTAACTTATTTGCTAAAAATCTCACCATTCCACTTTGGACTATGTAATTTTTAATCGATTAAAAAAGCCCTTTTTTTTTCCCCTAAGTAATGTAAGGCTTAATTTTGATTTCTTCTATTCTAGAATTTAAAATTATTAACTCTCGTGTGAACTTGAACTCTAGATTACTCGTGGTGTAACTTAATGACAAGATGAAACTAAATAACTTTAGCACAAAAAGCAGCTATCAAAAATTAACTGTTTAAATGCAACACGGAAAAAGGGCTTAAGCTGCTGAAATATTTCGTTCATGTTCACATCTGTAAATGAGGCTAAAATATCTGGCCTATTTAAACATGAACAAATCTAAATATATTTTCATTAAAAAAAATTAATTATAGCAGCCAAAGGCATCTAAAAAGTAAATATAAGAGAAAGTACATAATGTGAAGTATATGAAGTATTTAGGTTATATTACAAATAAAAAATAAAGTACAAGAAAAATAATAAAAAACAATTAATATTTCTTTTTGTTTCCTAGTTAACTCATTGTTATTAAATGTGCAAAATGCAAGAGAGGCTTTCTGAACTCAGATACATAATGATTGGTTGTAGGAGCTGAAAGAAATTTCTCGGTGCTAGAAAATGCACATTGCCTGCCACCTTTTAACCAGAGTCTTCATCAGCTGGAATACCACCAAGTTTGTTATTTACTGTCCATATCCCAATAGGAAGTACATTGCTATTTCTTGTGGAATTGTGATCAGATCCTACAAACATTCATTCACTATGTTTTTGTTTTGTTTTGTTTTTTGTTTTTTTTTAAATGGGTTGTGGTTTGAGCATTTCTTTGACTGAAGTTAGTCACCAGCAAAGCTCAATCTCATGTTTACTCTGTGCTGTACCACTTCTAGTGTCCCTGGTTTTCATTAAGATATCTTTTACCTATGGAAAACAAAACACCAAATCACAATTTTTCCTTTTTTCCTTTTAATTCTGGTATGCACTCTTCAAGCTGGATAATGTGATATGCAGTAATACATATATACTTGTATAGGCGAACGGTTCTGTGTTTAAATAGATGCTAACTCCAGATATCTGAGACTTAACATTGGGCTCCGTGGGCTCTTGTGTAAGTTCATCTCTTTGTGCCTCCATTTCTCACTGCACCTTTTGTCTGCCTTAATTGCTTAGATTATAAACTTTTCCTCACTCTCACTATGTGCTTTTATAATGCATAACACAACACGGCATGGATCTTATTAGGGCATCGTGTCACTTCTGTGGTTATAATAATCCATATGCTGATACTACCACTATTATTAATAATAGTATTAAACTACCACCACCATTAAAAACAACAATAATAACCATCATCGTGCTATTTTTCTGAAGAAGAGTTCATAGTGTGAAGTCTTCTTGTTCCAAACTCTATAAAAATTCAGTAAAACTTTTAATCAATGAAATTTTGAGGATGTATTTATTAATTTAGATATTTAAAATATTTTTTTAAAAAATAGCATTTATATGCTGCAGCTTTAGAACTAACAAGATGAGTTTCAACATGGCCATGAAAAATCTAACTCATTGTTTCACATTACCGTATATATTGGCCTAGACATATATGTGTGAGGTTTCTTGTTTGTTTTGGTTTTTTGCTGTCAAGGAAATTACAGCAACACATTTTTATTTCCTTTGTCTACGTGACAGAGTGGGATATACTCAGGTCAAATGTTGAATTCCATTTTATTTTATAAATACATTTTAGATTAGGGCATACTTTTTGCATATGTAAGCAAGATTATTAGGAGGTATTCCAGTCGCTCTTCAGCCTGAGAATAGTTGTTGACACTTCATTAAAGAATATCTGGGATATTTTTAACCTAGATCAGTTCAGTGACCCAGTTTATAAGGCAGCCTCTGTTGTGTAGGTGCAATTCTGTGGACAATGAAGTGTAGCCTGGCAAGTCAAAATGAGCAGGTAGGGCTGGGCAAGAGTGTTAACAGGCATTGAGCACTGAAGGCAGCATCTTGTCAATCACCCTGTTGAAACCATCCAAACAACTGCCCGACACTGTTAAATGTAATTGTTTCCTGAAAAACATCTCCTTCCTGAGGAACAATAGAGCCTATGTAGGAACCAGAAGGGCAATCAGCAAATATGGTGGTGAGGCAGAGGCAGAAAATAATATGGGCTGGGAAGGGTGTCTCTGTAGGGACTTACCATCACTAGATGTAAGAAAATTGTTTTTAGAGGTGAGAAAGCAGGAAAGCGCTGCCCAGTCGGGTACACCATAAAACCAGGAAGGAAGAGAAGCTGAGCAGGCCATATGCACCCAGGAGGTTTTGCAAACAATACTGATTTGGTGCTTCTGAAGAGTAAAACAGTGAGGACATTATGTGCTAAGGTGGTATTTCTGTCCTGTCAGCCAGATCTCACTGGGGAAGCCATCACAGAGCCAGGACTTGTGTCTCAGAGCATCCTGGGAGAGGTGAGTGAGGTAGGGCTGGGGAAGACCCAAAACCCAAGAGGAATGGTGGGACAGGAGGAAGGGGAATGGGAGAGCATTGCAGAGATTACAATTCGGTAAATGAATAAACCTGGCCCAAGGGTAGAAGAAGCTGGATTCAAGACCACCTAATGGTCAAAAGGAGTATGCTATATTTGAAAACCTCTTCTGTCTCTGCTTGATCCATGGGTACATTTTACTTAGGAGGGAAAAAGCATATTTCACACGCCTACTGCTGATTTACTCTCAGAGGGCCAGAGTTCAAAATTTATTCAAGTTAGATACCAAAACTTTGGATATTTCTTAGTTTTGTAGACTGTTAATAACTTTCAAAAGTGGACTTAATATTTCCTAAGAACAGAGTTTCTCAAGATATTCTCTGTACCTTCTTAGCCTGTCAGGAGATACCATAAGAACTATAATTCTTGTATTAATTTGGCATTTTTGCTTTAAAGCAGATTCTGTGAGTGGGAGAGGGAAGGTGGAATTTAGATACTTCAGAATTATTTGGCTCCGCATCTATTTATTCCACAAATAGATAATATTTCAGTGAAATCATTGAGATTTTACTTGTTTGAAACTTGCTTGTCTTTACCAACTCCCATTTAAAAATAACCTACTGCTTTTGAAACAGATGTGATCCTATGTTCTTCTGAATGCCACATACATCTGAGCTTCTCAAATCATGTTGGAGTCCTTGTACATACAGAAGACACAGGATCTCACTAACAGTGTCCAGCATCTGGCAAGTCCAATGCTTAATTCTTTGTGGCAAGAAACTAAACTCACAGTGATGTCGATGGGGTGCCTCCTCTCCCAAACCATTGAATCCACAGACAGAAGGTGTTGGGGTTCAGATGAGATGAGATGGGATGAAGGACTGCCTCATATGCATCTCTCAACTCACATACCTATCTCAATCTTCTGTCATACGTGTCCTTACCCCTATATGAGAATTAAGGGAGCACTTTGCAGTCTGCCATATTCTGTGGGTATAAGCAAAATATACAAGCAATTCCCACAGGCAGGATCCCTGATAAAAAAAAATAAAATTGCAGGAAACATTTAATATGAAGGAGAAACATCAGCAGTGATACAAATGTGGGTATTTGAGGTTTTTTGTTTGGTTTGGGTATTTTTCTTTTTTTCATATAGCTTCATAAATATCTATTCTGAAGGAATGTAATTCCCAAAGGCAAAACGGTAAGGTAGCTGATTTATTTGTCATGGTGTCAAGTTTGTTCCTGAACTGAAGGATTTTCCATGTACTTAGCAAGTGAGCAAAGTCTGATTAAGGCTAAGAGTCTCTTGTTTAATTAAGCCTCTCTATACCCCTTGAGGGCATGCACTGTCTTCATTATACATATAGGTAAACTACACCATAGAGAGGTAAGAGCAATTCCTTTTCCCTGAGTAGAGCACACAAGCTAAGGACGAGGCATCTCAACAGATTCTCAAGGAAATCCTCCCCTTCAGCTTTGTGGCATCAATACCTCCTAATGCATGAGGCAGACTTGCAAATGCTATATTCACCTTCAAATTTTGGGTGTATGGTTGCTATATGTGGTCATGTCTGGGACAGGGCAGGGGATGTGGATCCCACCTGTGTGTGTCTGGTATCCTTCTCCAGGCTGCTTCCAGATCTTTCCTCAATTTGCTTTAGAGATGATCATGAATAAGCAGTTGAGACTGCACAGACTGTCGGTGGTAGGGTAGTGAGAAAATCCTCAAATCACCTTTACTCTCCCCAGGAGGAAAAATTTCTTCTAATAAATTTAACAACCCCACTTTTCTACAGGCAGCTTTGAGGCCCTCACACTTTAAAGCTCTGCTGATATGTAGGTTGTGTGTTTGCTTGTCAGGTATAAGCAGTAGAAAAAAGTGTGTTCGCTACAGAGGGTTTTGGGTAGTTTTTTCTTCAAAAGTTACCAAAATTTTTCCAGAAGAATGATAGCCACCCTCAATCGCACTGCTTCATGAAGTTGTGATGCTACCATGCAGCATGATGTTGTAAAGTCATGCTAGTGTGCTACTATGTGGGTTATTGCAAAATATATGGAAACAAGCGTGAGCATTTCAAGTGGAAGGTCCCATCAATTGCAGTGCAAGTTATCACTCTATCTGCAAGAAGAGAGTTATAGCTCCTTTCTCTTATGCTCAGTGTAACTTTAGCTACTACACAGAAATAAATTTTATTAGAAAACCTGCATAATACTGTATTGAAATTGTGATAAACTTGCTGGAAGTATTCAGCATTATCTTCTTTTCTTTCTTTGATACCAATATTTTTTGCAGAGTTCTTATGCAGACTGCACTAATTATTATACCATATAATACTGTGTCATTAAATAGACTAGCACATTAGCTATTTCTCTCTCTCTTCACGCTTTCTTTCTCTGAGTCACATCAGTGACAGCAGTTAAGTAAATCAAAATTTATAAGACTGGGGGAAAAATTGTCATATGCTACACACAAAACCAGCTACTGTATTTCAAAGTTTTGGTTGGAGTAACAATATCAAAGGGCTTCTGTCATATGGGAATCTTTCTCTTTCACATTCCTGCACTACGTACTATTAAAAGACTTTAGTAAGTGAAGCGCAGTAAACCCAAAGTGCCAGTTTATGACTGGTAAAAAAAAAAAAGCAAACTAGCAACAGAGACAAACCAAAACCAAATGAATCCTTCCTGTGGCTACACCTCATGTATGTGTCAGTATGTTTGTGCTTTGCTTTTTTGTCTGCCTTTCCAACAATGATGTTGGAAAAGTCAAAAGTATTACAGCAGAAACTCTAATTATTTTTAAGTTCTCTGATCAGCTCCCTGTATCAGCAAAACTAAATATTTTGGACCTTTTTTACCAGCTGATTCCATGCTGTTTCTTTAGTTAACATTTGCCAGGTATCCTTTAAGAACTGCGGGGTTTTTTTGTGTAAGATTCAGAGAAAAAGTCTTTGGCTTTACACTTTGGGGTCAGACATTTTAATCTGGGGGAGCAGAGGATGGGTAATTTAAATTACTTTTTTTTTTTTTTTCCAGAGGAAAATGCTCTTTCACAAACGGCTTTTACTTTTCTCCTTAGTCAATAAATCATGGGAGGCCCCAACCTAGTAAACCTGCCTTGGACTGAGGCTTTATAAGCACTTTAGAGTAGTAATTAATCAACGTGCCACTCTTCAGCACAGAACATAAGTAATAGGGAACAAGGCAGGTAATGTTTTCTATAACAAGATAATGGCAGAGCAGTGGCTGTGCTGGAGGCTGCTTGCAGACTTGCCTTGCATGGAGGCAAGCATCTTCCTGGGGTTTTCTTTTCAATCATAAAGTGCAACACAACCAAATCCTGGCCCTGGTGTTCCTTCCATTTCCTATTGCCATTAAATGGGATGTTTAATGGCATCAGTCCTGTTTTGCTTTACTTTCACCACAAGATCTAGAGAAGTTTGCTCTGCTCCTCAAAAACCTCTGTTCTGCAGAGACATGCATGTGTGAAAGTTTGGAGAATACCTGCATTGGGGTTTTTTCATACTCAAATACAAATTTCCCAGGCTTGATTGCAGTGGTATTCTTCCTTGGTACTGGATTTCTACCTATATGAGGAAAGAGCAGGAACACTTGAGAGTAATTGCTCCCCCAAAGCGAGTAAATTTAGCTTTTAATAAGATCTCTTCCTTTGTTTATTTGATATTTATGTGTTTATTTTCTTGGTTGTAAACAGACTACTTGAATGGTGAACTGCAAAGGGAAAATGCAAATATTTATGGAATGACTTACTAGAAATGGAATATGTTTTATGCCAACCACTGGTCCCAGTCAGTCAGAATATTACCTCCTTTTGGTATGCCTCCAGTAAAATTGCACCTCTTACCAATATCTGGTTTGATTTAATACTGGAAAAGGAATTTAGGTTTCAGTTATTCTTTATGGCATATTTTCTCATGAAACAATACCAGAAAAAGTAGCTCTTGACAAGTCACATTTTTCCACACAGTGATCTCTTGTTAGAGACCTATGAGAATACTGTAATTTCCTTCCCATTACTTTCAATGAATTCCATGCACGTGAAAGAGAAAATGGATAGTGGAACCTGAGTTGCTGTACTACCCACTGTGTAGGTACCAAAAGGAGTGTGGAGACTTACCGTGGGATTCCTTACATTGCTCTTCTGCTATACATTAGCTTTAATCTTCCACTGAGCAAAATATAGGCATTTTTAACAAAAATAATGAGAGTTAGCCCTTTGGAGACTCTATGGTATGGGTCAGATTTAACTTTTGGTATCCTGGTGTAAAACGCTAAGATCAGAGAAGTTACACCAATGTAAAACAGGTGTGCATAGGCACATACATATATAGAGATGGACGTGTATTTCCTTTTATATAACAAACATATATAATTCAGACCTGAACTTATACCAAAATAAGCTTTTAACTTTAAATTGCTGCTTCTATCAGGGTTTTTCACTAGCAGGGTCTCATCAACTCTAGATAAAGAATATCAGTTGATAACCCACCTTAATCTCTGCGCAAAACAACTCATAAGTCTGAACATGCAAACATCATGATATCCAAGCACTGCAACTTCACATCAAACTTCCTTTCTGATTAAAAAATGACAGCAACCACCATACACGCATCCATTTCATGCGAATCACATGCATGGGTTTAGCTCTGACCTAGAATGAATTAACTTCTATTCCCAACACTATATCTACAGTGTTAAGTTATCTGGGGTTAATTTGCTGGAAAAAGGATTAGAAGCTAGTTAAGTTTGTGTGTCTCTGAGAAATAAGAGTTCGTCTCGGTTGTTTATATGTAGGCATCAAAAGAAATCTGGAAGCAACAGGGTATGTGGAGGAAGAGGGAAAGGGTTACAGCCTCGAGTTTCCCGAGAAGCACAGCTTGCAGTTCTGCTGCGGAGAAGGTTTCTCCATCTGGCAAGCCTCCTGGGATGCCAGACTGGAGCAACCAGTTTGCAGGAGCTGTACAGGGGGACACCTTCCCTGGCCATCCATCACTGCAGCCAGCCCCATACTGGTGCCAGTGCTCTTGCTTCTACCCATCAGCCTCCTACCAGTCTGCTCTGTGACGTGAACTGGCTGCGCAGAGGGGCGTGCATGCAGTGGTGGCAGTTGCTAAATCTGTTGGAAATTCAAGAATATAATATCGATGTACTCCAAGTAGTGTGGGTCAATGTGTGAATGAGCCTGAGAAAAAACAGGGGAGAAATAAAGCAACTGTCAGAGCAACAAAGGGAGTTCCTTGGGCAGCTTTTTGTACAGGCTGAATTAGGTTATGGAATGTGCTTTTTGTGTTTTAGCAAAACATTTCTAAACTGTGCAAAATATGGAGGTGGCAGTTACTTTGAAAATATTTACAAGCCTTCCCCCTTTCCACCACACTCCTCAAACAGAGTTTCTAGTGACATTAGCAATAGAGAAATATGCTGAAAAATAGTTCTGCTTCAAGAAAGAGAGTGCTTTAGAAAACTCAGTTGTCTGTTGAGGAGTTGCATGTTATACCTGGAGACGAAATTCTACCCCACAGTTCAAAATAGCCCTCCTTCATGCCCATATTGCAAAGGAGCTTTAACTAAAGCATTTCTGATAATGCTTCCATAACGTGTGTGTGTGTGTGTGTTCTCTGAGGCATTCATTTGGCTGGCACATTGGAAAATGGTTAACACAGTGAATGTGGGGTGTCATTTTTGTAGTGGAGAATGTGTGCCAGAAGAATTCAACTGTAACCACTAAATATTTGCTTAAAAATAATTTTAACCATCTGGACTCCTTTTTTCTTATTATTCTTATTCTTCTTTTGAGGTGGGGTGAGAAGGGAGTATTTTAATACGAATGATTTGTGGTTACAAAATGAATTTGGTTAATTTGGTTACCACCCCCATTTATATGATGACTACAAATAGTCCCTGACATCTGAAGTTTTAAAGAACCAGCAGATTTTTCTCTCTTGAGCTTCAGAAGCTGGAAACGAACTTACAAAAGACAATAAATTGTTCTTGATGGAATAAATAGTTTGTGGGGTTGCTATTGTTCCTCTTGACAATACACTAACATGTGCTAATAAAGAAAGAATTGAAGAGCTTGCGTAGTACAGGCTCTTCTGCCAGGCTAAATTTTTCCACTTTGGAGCAGGAATCAGGTTCCCCGCTTGCAGGGCAGGGAAAAAGCGGTGCTGGGATTCCCAAGAGCCAGCACCTGCTGCTTGCCCCGGCACTGGGAGAGCTTTGGGGAGCTTTCTGAAGCAAGCTCAACAGAAACAGCACAGGCTTTGGAGGGAACCTGAGAGGAACCTGCAAACCTGTCTCTAGACGAGCCTTATTAGAGTTTATCTCTCAGAGGCAAGATGCGTGAGATCATTTTCCTTGGCCGAATAAGGGTGCTTGCTAAAGGCAGGGTCAGAATAAGAGTTTTCATGTCTCTAATACTTAAAGGACTTTTATTTTTAATAACTGTCTTAAGAGCATACACCTTGTTTTGAAATACGCAGAGTTCAGTGACAGATTTTTTGGTTCTGAATGCAGTTAAATATAGTCAAATTTAGTTGGTAGATATAAGTGTTTCTGTGTTCTGTGTCTTGCCTTAGCATATTAAATGAATGTTTTATGGAGCCTGCTATAAATACATCTGTTAAATGATTTTTATCGTGCTTTGAAATGCCTAAGTCTTGACAACTACCTTTGTACACTAATGATATACTAGTAAATATGCACGGGAGATAAATTAAACTAAGAGAAAACAGGTAAACTTGCATACAGCGTTCCTGCTTTAGCAGCTCTCGGAGCTACTTTTCCTCTGTTTTCTCATATATTGCAGCACTGGTTTCATCCAACTCATTGTACATTAGGAACAATTTAATATCATTTCATTTAAAATATGCAAGCTTGATATCGAGAGTAAATGTGTAGCCACAAGGTAAAACTAAAAAAATATATTAGTCTCATCATTAAAAAAACCCTTTAAAGTTTCCATTATCCATTATGTCAGGTAGCAAATATCTTCTCAATGTAACTCCAGACATTAAATCTGTCAAGAGGCATGCAGTAAAATAAATGTCTGGGATACCTTCATAAACAAAAATCTTATTTCCATAATTCATACAGCTGGCTGGCATTTATTGGCACGTCAGGTGCAATGGGGACATTTCAGGAACATTAACATGTACAGCATCATTTGTCAACAAAGCAACAATGTAAGCAAATCGTTCAGAACTCATACAGATTTACAGCTTTCTCTGCCAGCTGCTAATTACGGTGTGCTCTGCCTATTTGGTATGGTCTTTTTTATTGGAAAATGACAAAGGGGTTATGATATCCCAGTTTGGAATATAGATGCGCTTTTAGTAATAATATGAGTGGTAATATGACTACACAGCCTGGAGTTTTGATCTAGTTGCCCTAGTCTTATAATTGACTGGGTTTGATTGATGAAGGACAAAGAGAAATCCACAGTGTTATTTACTTACTGATAGAAGTAACCTCTGCAAACAAAGAAATAATATGATATCAGAGAGCAAAAAGAAGTATCTTTGCTTTAATATTGTGTTTTCCTACTGAACATGACAGGGAAAATTCAATCCTCACTTAAAACCTGATCTGTTTATTGAGCAACGTTTAGCAAACCCTATACGTTACAAACTGGCAAATACCCTCTGAACATTGCTGAATCTAGTCTGATAAATAAGAATTAAACTTTCAGCATTTTAAACAATGCAAAGGTTAAATAAAAGCCATCAATGCCATCTGTAAGGGCCAAAATATGTGCTAATTATCTGCTTTCAACATCCTCTGTGTCTGTCTATATTTCTCTGCCTTGATTTGTTTGAGTGTGTGTGCTTATGAATGTATAGGGTTTTTGCAAGTTAGTGACAGCAAGTCAGTTCTACTTTTTCTATGCAAGCTTTGGCCAGTTTGCATTTCAATCTCGTAAAAATATAATTAATGGAGCTTTATGCTTCAGATGTATAAATTAAATACACTTTCATAATTATTATACCTGTTATTCAGCCAAAGGTAAGAGGATTCTATTAGCTAAATACATATTTAGACACCTAATACAATTCCTTATTCAGTTCTATTTCTTAGTTTCAGTTCATGAACAGTAACCACTATTCTGAGTTAAGATCTTGACCATTTAATTTTTAAGAAAAAAAGTAATTAGACCATATTATGGATTAATCCCTTGCCAATTTTCATTTTTTAAATCAAAGTAATTTTAGACTTGGGAACTACATAATTTTATGCAAAGAAAGTATGTTTTGCCAACCTTATTAAAATCTTTAAAGACCATATTTTCTATAGGCTTCCAAAAATTATCCCACAAAAATGTGTGGGTGCACCCATCTGTACACATGAATGGGCAGCAAAGAGCATAATTATCCAGTTTTGCACATGCAAATGTAGGTGTTTAAGCACAAATTAGATGACCTCCTGATGCTGGTGCATTTTTGTGAGCTGATTAATAATATTTCCTTGAATTCCATAATACAGGTTAAAATCCCCAAAGACTATGAGACAATAATAACTTTTATATGAAATATCTGAGATCTGAGTCTTTTAAAAATATTACTGATGCACCAGTAAAATGAGGTATAGCTTAGTGCCAGTATTTGGATGTTATTTTGGGTATAATGACTATATGATTCTTTCAATATAATAATCTCTATTGGCTCCGGCTCCGGAGCGATTACTGTCTGCCGCTTCTTCTCCAGCAGCAAAACGCACATGTTTCTAAAGGAAAAACTACTGCACCAGGATTGCGAAAGAATTGACCATCAATCTAAGTCTGTATGAGCAATCACAGCCGCTTCCGAATAGAAGTTATTTTGTATTAGAAGCAATTTACCCATCTGGAAGAACAAAGATATTTGCAAATGTTGAAGTGACTGACTTCTAGCAGATGCTTAAAGAAAGTTAAAACCCCAACTACTTCTGAGTTGCCTGGCCTCGTTTTCTGATCTGGAAATGTAAAATATGTTGAAGAACTCTTCTAAATGATGAGGAAGTTCACTGGACCCTTGGCTTTGTGCTCTCTACCTGCGGCTGCCCTTGCCCGCCACTACCACCCTGGCAGGCCCATTGCCCACAGAGCTGCACAGCAGTTTTCTAGGAAAGGGGAGCAGTTGTAAAGCTTCTTGAATGGAAATTAGTGGCTGCATCGCTTTGATATTATATAGCGTGACTCCTCTGGGAGAGGAGGCTGTCTGGGAAAGGGTGAGCTGTGGGGTTGAACCTCAATAGGGGCTTTGTGGGGTGAAGGAAGAAATCAAAAGTGAGAAGAAGGGATGAGAGGTAGGGTGTTTTAGGGGACATGAGTTTCTTGCATATGGGGCTAAATTGTGTTTTTGTAGGGGCTTAGGGATAATGAGGAAGGAAATATTTAACACAGAGCTATAAAAATAAGGTTGTTGACCCCTGGAATTCACAATTACTCCCAATACAGTGCCCAAATTAAACAATGATGCTGAAAGTCCTGATAGACCAAGACTAGTTAATGGAAAACTAACTTTATACTGTAAAACAAGATTGTTTGAAGTTAGTTTGTTTGTGATTTTTTTCCATTTATGTTCATGTCTTTGTACATTTGAAGAGGAAGTTTAGGCACTTCTTGATCCGTAAAGATTGCTTTTCTTCCTCCTCCCTTTGATTCCACTAGCCTAATAATAATGGGCATTATCTTATATCCATATTTAATTTTATTATGTCACTAGCGTTGCGAGAAAAGGATGTTCTTTTCAAACATTGTAATGCATTTAGTATTTCACTAGTCATCAGTTAAATCAATTTTTCCCTTTATTGGATCTGAATTATAAATCAACTAGTCATTGTATGGGATACTGTATATGAATGTACAGTATATCATTATGATGTATCCTATAATAATGTCTCTTAGACATGAAAACTAAAGATGGTGGTTTAAAGTGCTGAGAGAGAAAAAATTGGAAACATCTGTTAGTAGGAAGTAGAGAAGACTTTTCATTAAAGTTTGTCAAGTGTATTTGATAGGAAGAACACACTGGGCCGTATTCTGCCACTCCTTACATCCATCCACCTCGGTATCCAGCGTGGTTTTTCTGTCTAGTGTAGAAAAGCCAATATTATCAGAGAGACTAAAAAGCCAGCTCTTTACTTTGGGTAAGGCACAGTACAGCAGTTTAAGAAATCAGAGGCCAGGGGCAAAGAAAGGATTCACAAATTTTATGGGAAAAGAGATAGAGTATATTACAAAACAATCAGTGTCTAGGTCTTTATTTGTACAGCGGTAATGGCAGTTGTGTTGCTCTTGAGTATGTCAGCAAGCTTGTGGGAAGAAGTGGTGGGGCAGTTTTTGGTAAAAAGTCCTGCATTTTCAGTTAGCTACTACTTAGACTTAAAATAAAATAAAATAAATAAATAAATATTTGAGGAAGTCAAAGGTAAGGTATTTGGAGGCATCTAGTTAGTAGATTTCACCACCGAAGGTACTGTTGACAAGCAAAAAAAAAAAAACAAAACAAAAAAAAACAAACAAAAAAAACCCAGATAAATGCCTAAAAGTTTCTGGGATGGCATGTATAGAAATCCTTTCAAGTAGACATAACTGTCTACTTAAGGAAGCTCAACAAAGACCATTTTACACATACACTGCAACAGCACTTTCTGGTGTTGTCTGCAGGAGGGATTTGGACAGTGCTGAGCTGATGGGTTTCTGCTCCAGCTCTGCAAACCCTGCTCAGGTGCAGGTGTTTCCAGCACCACTTTGTACCCTTGTCCTAAGGCTACAGGAGCTGTTGTGGGCACTGGGAGGTAAATATGATAGTTATGTGCTCATCTCATCCACATACCATTTTTGCATGCTACCAAAGGCATGTATGTTCATGTGTGTTTTTCAATTTATAATGTGAAATCCATTCTGCATCCCTTGGAAGAGCACCGTCAGCACTGCACGCAGCCTTTGCAGCTGTCCAGCCGCAGCATAAACCGCTCATATACCTCCTTCTGCAGGTGTAGCAGCTTAAAAGTCAATATCTCACCTTACCTTTGCAATCTTTTCCTGTTTCTTCCTGCAATAAGTGATCTCTGAGCCCCATCGTTTCCATGATGATATCCAGAACTGTAAAATCAGATACAGCAGTTGCAGGGCTCAGTGTGAATTACCCCTGAGTCAATAGAAAACAGAATATTGCTTATTGATTTGGTCTAGCCTGTTGCTTAGTCAATAGAGAACAAACTAATACAAATAAAATGAATCAATTGGAAGCTGGCTGTGGGCCTCAATGAGTCATATGAAGTAGGTTTCTGATATCCTTTATCATCACGCACAGCCAGTGAAACAAGAGTGCTACTGTCTTCTGCTGGCGCAGAGAGTTACCTCAGGCGATTCTGAAAAATGCTTTTTTCTTATTTTTAGACCTGAATCAGCCCATGCTAGTAAATGTATTCTTGTGAATACAGATCCCACTTTGTTGTAATGCCCATGGGAAGGCGGTAGTGTAACCTGTTTGGATGCAGCTGCAGACCACCTGTAGAGAAAGTCAAATTAGGGAGAGACCCCACTGTTCTTTGCATTAATGCTTTTTGTGTTGTGGCTTGACTTCCCCCTCCCTCCCCCTTCGATGTATCTTTCTCAACCGGGGAGATAGAAAGCACATTTTAAGACCTTCTGTCCCTTTAAGGCATCTTGTCATTGAAAGATTTTAAAGACTGTAAAAATTCCCCAATCATCAACGACTGATGGTGTGCAAAGAGTCTTAACACTTTTAGGATGACTTTTCCTCCTGGTCTTCTTGCAGGTTTCGATGGTGTTGGGTTTGGGGGGAGAGAGGGGGTTTTTCATTCCGTGCTTAAAGGGCACATTTAAATCTCCTTCAAATAACCTGCATGTTAGTGGAATCTTCTAAGTTTTGAATGAAAAAAGTGGTTGTCAGGAATTAAAACCCTGATGTGCTGCACTTTTTATTCCATTGTTTCTAAATAAAAGACTTGGCAAACAAAAGAAAATGGAACAACCTTAAGTGCAGTGCCTGCACATGCTACATAACCCCTCGAAAATGGGTATGATCTCACTGATCCTGCTTAATGATACTAGAATTCCCTTTACGTACAAATTTGTCTGAGTTCAGGACAGAGAGAAAGTTAGGCACATAAATCAACAGGTTTGAAGACATTATGTGTCCTTGGTAGGGGAAGTAGTTTTAGTTAGTGGTCCTGTCATCTCAGTTGCAACTGCTTAATCCTCCTGGTATCTGTAGCTCAGTAGATTAGGCTTTTATTCATTTGCCAGGTAGTATTTGGTTGCATAATGATGCAATATTCTACCTTATGTCACATAAAAACTGCTTGCAATGAAAGTTTCATGTCATTGCTTCTTTTCACCCCATTTCTTCACAGATGAATCCCACTAATCGTTGACTACTAGTTAACACAGGCAGAGTTTGTAGATGAAAGCAATGTCATCAAGCATTGCCTCATTTTAAATTCCTTCCTCTCACTGGTGGTATCAATGTTCACTGCAAAGACACTGATGATACTGAATTTAATTGGTATTTATGTGTAGGGTCATGTGTACTCTCCAAGAAGTTTCTGTGTAACTTTTCGCTAATTGAAATTAGATTGAAGTGTTGCTGTGTACACTGCGACTTAATGGTGACAACGTTGAGCCAGCTTCGAAGCTCAGATGCATGGCACGCATCCCAAGAAATCTGCTATGATGCTCCCACATACATCTATGCATATTTTTATGGTACAAGAGACATAAGGTGTGGAAAAGGAGCAGTCTCTTTAAGGGGGATGTGGCAACCCTATCTGCCAGTCATCTTGCCTCTGCTGTTCTATTCCTTTTACAGCCATGCTGCCTTTCTGGTGTCTGTAACATCTTTACATACATGTTTAATGTCTGCACAGCTATTGAAGACCATGGGAAGGTGAGATGCTGTAAGAGTAATGGACCAGTAACACTGGTCCTTTGTAGAAACGCTTTTTGTCTGCTCTGGGGATGACTTGCTTGCCATCTTATATTCTAGATAGGATAATACATGACTAGCATGGTCTGTGAACCATTTGGGGATTGGTCTGAAGCTCACAGCTGCCATGCAAAGTGAGGGCCCAGAGCTGCCGTTGGCTATCATGAGATCTGACCATGAAATACCTCCAGCACCATATTTTGACTTCATGTAAGGGCAGCCCAGTGCATCCCTGCCTCCATAGAGCATGGAAAAGTAACTTCTCGTTGGTAGAAGTGTTTTGACTGGGAGTTTAATTTATAGTGGCTCGTAGAATTGCAGTGTGTAATAAGCAATGTCCTTGAACATTTTTCATGTGCTTCTAAGCAACTCTTTAAAAAAGCACTGGTTTCCCTTGTAAAAATCATTAAACTTTTTAAGGAAGAAGTAGTAGTCTAGGTTAGTAATCATCACAGTGCTTTAAATACTACTGGATAATTAGCAGCATGAATAAATTAAATACATTTCAGGTATAACAGCAAAGCTGAGGAAAATCACCAAATATTAGCAGAGCTCCAAAATCTAACTACTTTGTGTTGCATGCTGTTTTAATGACTGCGATCTAAAAATGTGCATAATTCCAAAGAGATCACATGTTTCACATAATAAAAATTACTGTGACATAAAATATATATTTTCTTAAAAAGTACTTGTAATATCAAAAGGACTGTGAAGTATTAGCCATTTAATACAAATTTATCTTTTCTTGCAGATGATTACATTTTCATTTTAATTGCTCACATTTCCCGCTCTGATCTTAATGTTTTATAGTAGGCAAGACATGCCACAAAGAGAAAAAAAAGAAGATTTTATTTGTTAGTTAACAGTCTTCAGAAGTCCTAATTTGGCCAATGTGTTCTGCTGCAAAGTCTTGGAATGCTGTCTTGCAGTTTCAAAAGTGATCTTATTTGGCTTCCCAGAAACTATTATGCCTGGAGGATGCCATGAGAACAAGGGCTGCCTTGTTAACAAGTAAAAAACTCTCAAAAACAAGATAGGATCCTGATATAAATCATAATTTAGATGCACAGAGCTATGTTCACAACCACAGTAATGTAATTCATTTACATCTACTTATTATTACTTATCTCCACCCGAACTACTAAGTTCAGGAATGCAGCTGCCTTGTGCCTTGTGACTCGTGGGGGTTAGGGAAGAATGACATCACCAAATTTAAGCACATTACCATGCTGACATAGTGGCACCTTGTTTTCCCTTCTGCAGATAGAGAGAGGATTGTGTGCTACCCCCCATTCTTCCAAAGAATACCTTTTTTCCCCTTTCAAGCAGCTGCTATATGAAGTGTTGCAAATGTCACTTCAACTAATGATGAATGATGCTTGACCCTTGGACCTGTTACTATGAATTTTATGCAATGCTAAATTAATATGAAAGATCTCTGCTAGAAGACTTCAGCTATTATGCATGCAGCATAAATGATATGTTAAACAATCCAAATTTTTTTCTCATAACCATGGTAAAATGCAGAGCTGCTTTAACGTTTTGATGTGTATTTCCACTTAAGATTAGTATCTTTTAGATCCAAAAATATTTTTGGTAAGCAAATCAGTTTGCGAAAAACATTGTCAAAAGGGCAACTGGCCCACATGTCTTTGTTGTTCATGTTTGAATATAATTAATTATGTAAAGCAATAGTTAGTGGGAGCTTAACAATTAGTAGAATCTGTCAAATAGTCACACGGAAATTACTAACTAATTGAACTACTGGTCTTTTATTGTTTCAGGAAGCAGTACAGAGTGTCATTCTTTTATCTCATAAGTTCGTTATTATTGTGTATCACATTTTTCCAGCAATATATGCTTCCTAGTAGACTAATACATAAATAACCCTCCTGATAATGTCACTGTTGGCAAAAGTGTTTGAAATAAAAACACCTGTTTTAATTAGTATTCAGATTTGTGCAGTTAAAAAATGATAATCCTCTCGCAGTTATATGACATTTTTAAAGCTTTGAATTTCCATCTGTATCTTATATTATGATGTTTCAGGATTGTCATGAGTTAATTATGTTAACTTTGGAAACATAGCTTGCATTTAGAATGAAAAACTTCAGCTTGAATAGCCAGGAAAGCAGATGCTATCTTTCTTGTCAACTGCTTTGTTGTGCATTGCCTTGAAACTTTTTATAAGATTCTGTATCCAAAAGGAAGTATAAATCTCCATTTATTTGAAATGTTACTCTAATCTAATCAATATTTTAATATATTTCTTGTGGGAGGGACCTGAATGTATCTCAAGGAACCAAAGATATGAAAATCTCTTATTTTATGTTGAAATCCTTCTGTTATTACAAGTCCATTCACGAGACTAATTTGAAGAATAGGAAAAATTCATGTACTATAAAGTTCAGGTTTTTTTTTTCTTTTTCTCTCTTGAAATATATGGCTATGTGTTTAGGTGAAATAAGAGGAATTGGAAATCTTACAATTAGAATGTACATCCACATAAACCCTGCAAAAGGGAAAGGTGGGCACAAAACAATGTTAATGCGTCAGGTCTGCATTAGTTTCTACCACAGATCACGTGAAAATGCAAAATGTGGATGTGTGCATGAGACGGAGGAAAAGGTGTGATGTGAGAAGTGATTTGGTGGATGCATGAGAGGCCGTGTCTCCTCCTTCCACGTGAGTCTGTGAGGCATGTGTGGGAAATGGAAAACATTATGCCACTGAGTCACCCATATTTCATTACACCCCTTCTCTGCCAAGGAGGAACCATAGACATTGCCAAGCATGTTTACATGTGTCCCACGGTATTTATGCAACTTCTGAGGCAAAGTAAGAGAATGTATAACTGTGCACATGGAGTTGCATGTGACATGGTGGATAGGGTTATTCTTTTAAGCCCACACTGGCCTTGAAATGTCGACATTTTGGTTAAAAAGACCTAGGCAAGGTCTCAAATATTTCTGAGTATGCAGCTTTTAATTCCACCAGTTGTGCAATTACATGTATTTCATGAACATACGTTTGATCATAAACTTAGGGCTTCCATATTTTAAAAAGCATCCTATTCCTCAAACAAAAGCTGTTTTCATTGTCAAAAAAATTTCAATGTTTGTAACCAGGCATTGTACAAGAGAAACTAAAATGCACGGACTAACCCACACCTGGATCAGGACATACTCTGGTATCTGATTCTCAGCTGTTGTGGCTTCAAACCAGATGTAGCTCTGAAGTTGATGAATGTATATGAAAAAAGTGCACTTACTGAGAATCTTCCCTATTCAGGGTAACATGTGAGTCTCAAAACTCATAAAAAAATTTGAAAATTCATGTTATTATTAGCATTATTATTATCAAAGGACATTTCGTTAACATTTGAAAGTCCTTCAGTGCACTTGAAGATATATTTGTTTTAGCAACTTATATAATCCCCTCCTGTTTAAAGTTTTGTTTTAAACACATACAATTATCATCTCATATGTCCTGATTCAGTAAGCACTTAGAAGCATTCCTATCTTTAACAGCATGGCTAGTCTTGCTAATATCCAGGGAATGGAATTAGAGCTTCAGATATTAGCAAAAAGTAATGCAAATGTGAATTAAGCAACATGGTTTTGAAGTAAGTTGACTGAGGACTTTTTATTTCTTAGACGGAATGCGAAAGTTTGAGAAAAAAAAAAAATCAAGGCAAGCATTACTGATATTAATAATTATTTTTAAAGTATATAAAGTTGAATATTTTAGGCTGGTAACTAGAAGGAATTAGACACTGAAATAATCTTCCAGTAAGGATAGTGAAGAAAAGTCCTAACAACTTTTATGCAGAACCATCAACAGAAATATAGTCACAGAATGATAGGGGTTGGAAGGGACCTTTGGAGATCATCTAGTCTATATATATGTGGAGACACATAGAGATATATGGACACGTAGAATAAGAATAGTATTATTGTTGTTTTTAACATGTAAGTCACATTAATTAAAATACTTGAAGTTACCTACATTGTAGAATATGACTGTTTCCAAGCTACTGAGTCATTTGGATGTATCCAATTTAGAATCATACCTTTTGTCTTTCCTAGTGTAACTTTTCATACAGACAAGGCTATATCTAATGTTGGACTTAGTTACCGGAAACTCTTACTCCCTCAAGTCTGTGTAGGAACTTACATGACATAACAAATCTTCATGTTGGGTAACAATTTCAGCCAAAATTTAATGACCTGAACTAAAAGAGATGATGTATTAGTTATTCTTATGACCCAAAAGCAGGCCTGGATTTTCTGACTTACATTTTTCAAGACAACTCACTTTATTGTTAATAGAGAAAACAAGTAATGCCTGAAGGCAAGGTGCAAGTATTAAAGTGCGAGTTCGAAAGTACTTAACAAAACTGTCCTTTCTTTTTGAATAACTTGAATAAAGTGACTAAATGACCTCTTCCTAACCAGAAGAGAATATAGAGAAGAAATTAAGCTTTATTGGTAAATTAAAGCCCAAATCCCATGGTTGATGAGAGATATGGTCCGTTTGAAATAGTTACAGTTTCAGACTTTCTCTTCTACAATCAGCGGGTGGAGACCAACATAATCCAATTAATTGTAATTCCCTTTTGTGGCACTGGTACAGTGGTGAATGATATAGTAAGTCCATTGAAGTCTTATCTTTGGTCAGATAATCCAAATGGATTCATATTATGAAACAGTCCTTTATAAAAGTTCTGATGAACAGAAGTGTTTTGACTTTAATGAACCAAAAGATAAATTCTATACAAAATAAAATGTTTTGTCCTTGACATTTACAGAGCTTGTATATACCTGATTTCATGTAAGAATACTTCTTTCAGTGTGTTGATTTCAAAGAACCCTTTCATTAAAACAAAGTAAATCCAGAATTTGTTCTCTGGACGTCCTACAAACCGGTGTGTGAGAAGAGAGATTTATGCGTAATCTTTATTCTTGTCCTATTAAAACAAATGTGATTACAGATATAAGGAATACATGTATAACACTTTGAGAATGGTTTCAATTTCTATTTTTCTAATCAAACAAAAGACTAATATTTCATTG
>VYZX01024711.1:66135-79928 GCA_013401335.1 Brachypteracias leptosomus
ACAAATGCCCAAACTATTTTTTTTTTTTTTTCCTTAATGTGGTCTTTATATTTTCAGCCTGAGTATTAGCATAAATTTTATGGGATTTTCTGGGCATATTTGTGTCTGCATCTAAGATATATGATATCAACTGGCAGTGATGGTTGAACTAATCAAATACTACTGACACGTTAAAGCAAATTTTTAGGACTGTGAGATTTTGAGCATCTTCCCAGATACAGTATCTCCTGACTGAAAGCAGTCCTTGACTGTCAAGTTTAAATACCAGATTTGGGACTTAATCTTTATGTAAGCAAAACACCCCAATAAGAAATATGTCTGAGTACAGCCAAAAAGTCATGTCTTCCCCTTAAACCTGGCCTGAAATGTATGTGTGTGTTTGTTTATGGCCCTATCGCTCATGGTATGTGAGCGTTTCCAACCAGTGGGAATCAAAAGAGAGTCTTACACTGAATGGACTTCTATTTTTCTTTTTCCCTTTTTTTCTTTTTTTTTTTTTTACTTGGCATTTGTTCCTTCTAGCAAACATTTTAAAAAACTCTCTTATTGCTAGAGGGAAAATTGACACCCTTTGCTTTCACGATGATACATTCCTAACACGTTTCCTTGAGGAGCTGGAAATGGTGCAAAAATCTGGTAAGATAAGTCTCTATAAAGCCTTAGAAGTCAAGCATTCCACTTTAGACATTTAAGACAAATGCATGGCAAAAACAAGTTGGCTCTTCTTTTTTTTTTTTTTAGATTTCTACTTAAAGTTCTGTGCCAAAGCTACAGTACTTATACATTTTCTAAATGTGTTTTAAGCAATAAGTTGTACAACATTTTTAGAACATGTGTTAAGCTATTTCTCTAAGAATGAAGCTCTTAACAAAACATAAGCACTCTGCATGAGATCTTAGCAGCAAAGTGCTTAAAAGATAAAGTAAGAATTGGTACCATGGGAAGAACACCAGCTGTAGAGCACACAGGTCCATTATGAGAAGTATGGTAGTGGGTAGGGAGAAAATGATTTAATCAGGAGTAAAACCAATTTTATTATAAGGGCACGCAGGGGGTGTGGCACCATAGTGAGAGGGACATTTCAAAATATCTGACAGATTTCAACAATGTGAAAACCCACCCTGTTCTTTAAAGTGACAGTAAACCCCATCAGGTTTCTCTTTTTGATGCTATTGTTAACAGTTGACTGTTTAAAGCTGGCCTGCTAAG
Source organism: Brachypteracias leptosomus (assembly GCA_013401335.1). Lineage (NCBI taxonomy): Eukaryota > Metazoa > Chordata > Aves > Coraciiformes > Brachypteraciidae > Brachypteracias > Brachypteracias leptosomus. The sequence continues at coordinate 67,345 of VYZX01024711.1, forward strand.
ATGCTGTCGATCTAGTTCAATAGTGTGTGGCAAAATAAAAGGCTAATTGTTGAAATACGATCAATCAAATATGATCCCAGAGTCTAAAGAAGATCCCCTCTGGTAACTCATTTGAGATCAAATCATTACTTTTATGATTGAGGTAATTCAATGGGAAAAAAAAAAAGGAGGGGGAAAAAAAAAGAGGCTTGAAACCAAAGAAGCAAGCAAGACAACTAAATGAAAAGCACAAGTGTGCCTTTGTCCCAGCTTTGTCTCATGTTACCCCAAGTTAAGAAATTGTGTCCATTCCTTTATTTGTATACATTTCCTGAATTCAGAAATTTAGAAAGCATTTAATAACATTTATTAAATAAAAGTTGAAAGACAACTCCATTTTGAATAAGATTTTCTGTCCAAAAGTAAACTCTATAGTGAGAAAACCATTGCACTGAAGTACTAGGGTTCTGGAGTTGTGGGTGTCCATGTGTCTCCAATAATTGTACCATTTTGTTTAACAACAGTTCAATAAAGAGCTTGCTCTTGAAGCCAGCTGAATTGCTAAACATGAAATTTCAGTGACATTCAGTAAAACATTTCAGGATTATGTTGCTTCAAATTCAATTTGTTCAGTAGTTTTCATGGTTGGCCCCTGATTTGCATTCAGACTGAAATCTTCTAAAAAAGACAATCATAGCACATATGAAAAAAGTGAACTCCATTTTTGGAGTAACAGAACTTGGAGAAAATGTGTGTCATTTTAATTTGGACTAATAAGGATTTGCACTTTCCCAGAGTTTTTTTATGGATTATGATCTCACTATTATGTTCTAACAGCATCACACTACTAGAATTAAAAAGAAAAAAATGAAACCAAAAAAAAATAGAATAATCACCCAGTCTTTTATTTTTATTAGAAACTCTATTTTAGCATTTAGTTTCTTTTATATTTAAATTCCTTAGCTCAGTCAAGCTTCAAAAGAAAACATTATTTTTTTTTTGTTTGCAAAACAGTTTTGTAAGCATTTGTGGTTTGTCTTTAGTGTGTTATCATTTTTGACAGCTTTGCATAGCCTAGGTAGGCCAACAGGGGTCTGTCTAATATTGTTGCTGGGCAAATCTTCCTCCCAGAGATGAAAACCAAACAAAATATTTTTGAAGCAGTAAGAAGGAATTAATATCCTTTCTCTCACAGTACTCTATTCCTTGCTGACATTACATTCAGGCAAAAAAAGGAGAAAAGCGTTACCCATTATTCCCTTGTACATAGCAAGGCTAACACATGTAAAGCAATAACTCATTTTCTATTGCCATGTTTAGCATATGTCTCCTGTTGGCTCAGCAAGGCCTTTAGGCCGGTCCCTTGAGCCGGCCATCGTTGGCAACTCTTAGCCCCTCGGCCTCAAAACCAAATAGCTTTGAATCATGTTGAGCTGTGATGCTAATTTTCATACTGATGCATTATGGGAATAAATGTATCTGACATACTGTGTCAATGGTACTGTCTCTTTGTGTCTCTTGTTTTTTGTTAGCTGCATTCCTACAGATGGTATTCCATTGAAAATGTTCTCTTCCTACAAAAAAAGAAAAAAAGAAAAAAAAAAACATGCACAGCACCAAACCTCTAGGTGCAGAAGGCTGTTAACGGTTGCTGATGATAGTAGGCAAACATTAACATAATAATTAGTGTCTTGTAATTGTTTCATTAAAACCAGTTGTTCCATTTCTCCTCGTGTTTTCCCAGAAGAGAAGCTGAATTTGGACGACAGCCAGTGGGAGGACATCCACGTTGTCACCGGAGCACTCAAGATGTTTTTCAGAGAGCTGCCTGAGCCGCTGTTCCCATACTGCTTCTTTGAACAGTTTGTGGAGGCGATAAGTAAGTACATCAGATACAGTAGAAGCTAGTGAAATAGCCCATTATATAAAAATAATAATAAACTTAAAAATAGAAGAACAGAAGCATCTCAAATCTGACTTACCTTCCATTATCCATGATCCTGTCTTTTTACTGTTTTTGACTGCCTTTTTATTTCCTACAGCATTTAGTTATTTAACTGGAGAAAAAAAAAATCAAATTATTGATTTATAAATTTTGTATATGCGATTTAACTGTAGTGCCTAAAATGGTTTAGGAAAGGAATTAAAATGTGTGTGTATTCAAAATATGTTAGGCTGATAATCCATGTATCCCCAAACACAAGAGAGAGACTAATAATTGTGAATCATGTTAGAAGGGGCTGTCTTTATGTTAATCAGAATGAAATGTGTGTGTTTTGTTCCACAAGGTTGCAGACTCTTGCCTTGCAGTGATCACAAAAAGAATGTAAAAACATTAATGTTCTCATTTTCATATTGACCTTTGCTTCATTATTTAGTTTTTTTTAAAGTTGGCAGGCTTCAAAAGTATTTTCAAAGTCTAGGGCATTTATTATGCTACATGTTTCTGTGATTTGTGTGCTGCAAACCCTCCCTATATTTCATATATGCAGGTGCATTTTGTAAAACTGTATCGGCTTGGAAAAACTTGACTAAAAACCAGAGTGATTTGGAGGTTTACTCCCGTTGGAAAGTGGGGGGATAGGGAGGGGGGGATAGCTTAAAGGGAAAAAGCCTCATAGGAGATTAATTAAAGATCCAATAGAGAAAAATCTCTAGGAAAAATAACCAAACTCAATAAAAGTACTTAGAGATCTGTTTGCTGAATGATGGGCATGTGTATTTGCCATTACTGTTAATGAGAGCTGGGTATGCACATGCGCAGCTGTCAGAGAATATGAAACCCTTAATGTATGGCTCACTTTGATTTTATATTCATAAGAGTCTTTAGTTCAACTAAAGCTTTCCAAGACCCAGCATCAGATATAATGAGGTTAAGCACATCTCACAAGATCCTTCCCTGCTCAGTCATTTAGAGATGCAGTGCAGTTAAATGTATGATGTAAAGAAATGCATTACCTGGAAGTTTACTCTTGGCAGCTCACTTTCCTCTCCTTTCAAAGTCAACTACATGGAGAACATCATCTCTCGAGTTTAAGTTGCTGTTGCACAGTCTCTGCAGTGCTAAGAGGGGGAAAACAGTAAAGAAGTTTTTACTGTTCATCTTCAGTTTCTGTGATGCATTGGGATAAGATGCTCACTGAAGCACCAGCACTTGAACATGCCCTTGTGGTGGTTCTCCATCCACCTGCTATGTCCTCTTGGAAATGAGGTGCCTTAAGTGGATGCAGTCAGTTGATGGGGCACAGCCTGACATGCTATTCATGTCTCTTCTTATGCACCTTATTCTGCAGTATTTAGTACCTATCCTCTGCCATTAGCACTTTCTCTTCCTGATAATTCACCATCATACTGGTTTTCTGGGGCATAGTCTTTCTCCTCCTTATCGCTACTTTCCATTGCCCTTTGGCGTATGCTTTGGCTAAGCAAACACTATTGTATTCTGAAGAACATTATCAGGACACCATGATCTCATCCTTCATGCTGCCTTCTGCTCTCATCTCATGGGGACATTTTGGATAGTAAAAATAACAGGTAACCAGTAATAGACTTCTGAATTAAGAATTTGAAAGCATGTCAGGAAGAGACTGTCTACTAAGCATTAATATTCATGAGTGAGAAATTAATGTCCCTTTCTGCTATTTGAACTATTATTAATGCTTATTATGATTTTGAGAGCCATTATACACATTGATAGACTAATGAACAGTCATTTATAGAGGGATTTTAAGACAGTTTATTCCTAGGAAGAAAATGCTAGCACTCTAGCACATGCTTCGCACTATTTCAAAACCCTAATTCTTCTTGCTTGTTTTACTGCACATCAGGGTGATTTCTACCTAATCCAACTGTCTAAAGTAATCTACGATTTCCAATCAATCTTCTCTTTATTCGGCCTTTACTGCCATAGTATTTACAAATCCATATTCTTACCAACTCTACTTAAAAAACGTCTATAAACAACAATTAGGTATTTTCAGTGGTTTTGGAGCTCTTGTTTATGTTAATAGTCCTGAGACAAAGTGAAAAATCTCTTTTCTTCAATATAATTTCCATTGTAGCTGATTTGGTAAGTAAGATGAAGTGGCCTAAAAACCTATGTGTAGTAGGTAATAACCAGTTACCAATAACATTTATTGGGGATTTAGCTATTTAGCTAGAAGTTTCAGGAAGAATGAGTAGTCAGGAGGTGCCATGGACTCCTTATGTTGATGCTATTTTAAAGATTATATGAAAAAATCCATAGCAAGCTTAGTATTACTTTTCCTGGATGATGCCATTTTCATTAACATCTCTATTATGTGCACGGGAATAAAATTTTACAGTACTGTGTATTAGGCAAAGTGCTTGCTCTTCACCTTCAATTTTCCCTATAAATAACTTTAGATATGGCCATAATATTAGAACAATTTAGATATGACCAGAATATTAGAAGATAATTCAGGGCATTATAGAATCTCAGAATTCTTCTTGCCGGGCTGAAGCTGGGTAATTACTGTCCATATAGCTTATATCGGGGAATTTATAAATGATAAATGGAAGGCCACAAGACCTCTGACCTAAAACTAATTTTGTTTCTTAGGATTTGGAAAGCAGGTTTTTTTCAAGGACTTTGTCTAGTATATTACTGGCAAGTCATTTTGTGGTATTTTGGATGAAATATGCACTTCCAAACTGTGCCCAAATGCTGCTATGAAGTCAGGTTCAGCCACACTTAAATTACTTAGCACCGCAAATAGTTCTATTGATTTTCTGGAAGATCAACAGACGTGGTTCAACAGATTGTCTGCAAGTAAAATTGTGCTTCATGTGAGTAAGGTGGTAGAAGTGCCAATAACTGAAACACTTAATCATCTTATTTACAGAGTTCAACCTGCATAGCCATACAAACTTATGCCAGGACTTCAGGCACTGAAGCAAAAACAGTCTACCCCCAAAATCTGTTAAGAAATATTAGGAGGTAAATGTGTTTGTTGATAATAAATCTTTATTTTAATTGAACTAGTTTTCTTAAAAGGTCTCAGGAAGAAGGCATGGAAAAAAAAGGCATTTGTCCCCTGTAGCCTTCTGCACAATGATGGCTGATATCCACAGCATAGGAAATACCCACATACCAACTAGTCCTTCCAGATCTTTTCAGCTGGAGAAAGCTGTATAGTCTGTGCATCTGCATAGACAGTGCATCTGTCCAACCGCAGTCACAAAAATAACCCACTGATATTCCACAAAGGAAAATTCCACCCAGTTTCCAAAGCTGCAACATCTGTCTCTGGTTTGGAAGGCTTCAGTTCAGGTCTTTGATTTTCCCTGCAACAGGTTGGAAAGATTACTACATTGAAAAGACTTTTTCAATGAGGTCTAATGATCATGCCTTCATTTCTGTTCCTTATCTCTAATATGAATTTAATAGGTGTCACATAAGTACTGTAGATAAGTAGGTGATTTATTGTTTAAAATGCACACACACAGACAGATGTGTGTGTATATATATATATATATACTCTAAGTAGAAATGCTTTTGCCCGAATTATGATTCTTCTGCAGTTTTCTGAATGAAGGTATCTGTTACTGCTGCGGGTTTCCCACTTAAGGCAGATGAACATAGGAATGGGATTAATAAAAATGTAGTGTTACAAAACCTGACTTGCAGGCTTCCAAGTGGAATCCACAACCTAATACGAGGTATCTCAGGCCTCAGTATGAGGAACAGAAAACATGGGATCCACAGCAGCCACCAAATCCCTGGAGAAGGGACAGCATTTGTAGAGCACCAGACCTAGTTAACATATGTTGCTCAAGTCTTGTCAGTCCCCCTCAGGATCAAGCCTCCCTAGACACTTAGGCAAAGTAATGCCCTGCCTCTGGAGCTCAGGCTTTTCAGCCTTGGCAGAAAAGAAAGCATTTCTCTGCATGGGGAGAAGTAGAGCCATAGGCACCTAAAGTTCTTCGAAGGCCACAATCACAGCATCTAATTAGCTTACACACCTTCAGGGATAGAAGGCAGCTGAATAAGGTTTTTCAGAGTTATAATGGTGAATTTAAGTGCCCAGACACTACCTAAGGTCCACATTAGATACTCATATAATTTATTTTTTTTCAAGATTTGGATTGGGTTTTTTATTGTTCTGGTAGACCATTAACACTTTTTTTTTTTTAACTGATTTCACATATACCCTTTTGATATATCAATCAGGGTCTCCTGGTGCATGTTAAGCAGCATTCGCAATACCATTCCTATTAATCCCATGAAGTTATGTGTTACCCTACTATATGGAAACTGAAGATGATTATTTAGCATCATACGCATGATAGAGTTTCGTAACTTTTTTGGTTCTTGAAAGATGTTAGATAAAAAATTTCTTACAGTTTCACTGGTATGAGATACTGGTCTTTACTGGTCTTGTCTGGCAAAATCTATGATGATAACATAGCAAAGCAATAAAGTCTTCTTTCATGAGAATAACAGACTTTTTTAAGCCCACAAAAGGTAGCAGAGCTGCTCAGTCCCCTCTATGTTGGTCAGTTGTCTTCATCTGCAGGATGGCTGGCATCAGTTAAAAGGTTTTCTCTGAGCTTGGGCTCTAGTCCTGCTTTAGAAAGGTTCCCCAAGAACCCGCTGCCTGTGTGGCTTGAGACAACATGTTGCAGAAACTCACATCTGTCTGGGCAATGATAACACTTCGGTCTTCAGCAGGCCATAGCAAATATTGCACTGAATAACGCAACCTTTGAGGAGTTCGCATGGAAGCTGTCTGTACCAAAATCAGGCAAAGCTGTGTCAGAAGGCAATAAACAAATCTAGTCATCAATACATAATCATGATCGAAGAAACAGAGCTACATTGGTTGAAAACATAGCATAGTGAGGACCTGCTCTGAACTACTATGCAGTGTTATGAAAATAGTAGCTGGGAAACAGAAAGGAAGTAAATACATTCATTTATTCTGACAGTCATAACATCCTTGTATCATCTTGGTGGAAAGTTACAAAAGATGTCTAAAGAGATTTTCAAAAGACATCTAAAGAAACCTCACTTGAGGCTTACAAAGAACAAGGCTCAAGGCCAACTCATCTTGGAAAGACAAGTCAGCATATTGCACTTTAAGAAATCCATGACAGTCTCTTAACATCATCACGTAATAGGTTCCTGAGAAACCAAATCTTATCAGTCTCTGGCATTATGCAGATTTCTGTCATAATCTCAATCTGTGGGTTTCGAGTCCTAATCAAACTGCCTTCAGACTCACAGTTGGCGAGCCTCCTATTGAAATCGTTTTCCTATCCTCCATTTGCTTGTCCAATGAAGTTTTGGGGCTTGGAATGGCATCAGAAAGCCTCAATTTCACATGAGCATGGTGATTTATAAACAAATCCAAGGTCAACACAATATATCTCATATAATAAATCTTAATTAATACCTTTTTGGCCAGATCTAAGTTATCAGAAGGCAATAGAAATCCATAAACGAAACATCAACAGAACAAAAAATGTGTAGTAACAAGAAGTTTTCAAAAAGTTAAGGTGCAATTCTTTAAAGGATTTCTGAATGATTTTGTGGGCAGCATAATCTCAGGGATATCCATCCATGTAAATATATGAATACGTGTGTGGTATGTCTGTAGACATGTATTCTCCCAAGCACAATAACACTAACAATAATAATAACAGCTCATTAAGAAAGTGGTACTAGGTATTTTCAGTGGAGATTGAGTACTATTAAATCCATTTTGGAAAGCTTTTTGAAATCTTATCTGGAAATTTGTGAGAAATTCCGATTCAAGAACGATTAACTGATATTGGAATAGAAAGAAACCCCCCTCACATTTTAAAGAGATGCTAAAATGATGTAGGACTCAGAGAGACTAGAAGAGAAGGCTTCAATCTATGGATGTTAACAAAATACAGACAAAAAGTGTCTATGATCAGTTTAAACTAAAGAACCATATTCCACAAGAGAGATGTATAACCTGAGTGTATATTTAAACTGTAACATTCCCAACCATTATAGCTATCATATTCTAGCAGTATCCATTCATATTCAAGGCAGTAAGAAAGCATTTCTCTACTGAAGATGTAAATGGAGGCTGTTGTATTTGAAATTGAAGAAAACTGGTACCCAAAGAGGTTCATTCCAGACTTTTTATTCCCTGGAGGTGTCAAGGGACAATATGCCCCGGTAACCTCCTATTTTTCTTTTGATTACCTTCCCTTCACAGTTGCAAACTGTTTCTGCTCAACAACATTTTTAAATAGATCTTTCCAGGCTTGGAAGCAACTGTTTTAGGGAAATAAATAAAATTGGAGGTCATGAATAGGCTTTTTCTTTTGAGGTGGAAAATAGCCCAACATGGTCAGAAATAAAAGGAAAGAAAATTAGGAGTAAACCACTTTCTTCTGCTTAGAAATGTTTAATTAAGTTGTTGGAGGGGAAATGAAAATAAAATCGGCACTTGAAGGTTTAGTTCCTATGCAGGACTATCCTGTGTGAAGGAAGCCCAGGTAACACCTGTCCATAGGGAGCCTGATTCTAGATTGACTTTGTGCTTTTTTTTTCTAAACATGAGCATCTGCCTTTAAAACGAGATATGTTGTGATAATTACTAGTCCTTTTCATCTGTTAGCACACAATTCTGCTGGGGTAAAAGAGCACTTTGTAAAACTCTTAGATGTGCACTAAAATAATATTTTAACTAGTTGTGGTGGGTTCACCCTGGCNTCCTCCATCCCATGAACTTTATCTACCACAGTGTTCCAGTGACAACAACAAATCAGATAATTTACCTTTTGAGCAAAAGAGAAGAATCTGAGGAACCTCACTGAAAGGGTTACACCAGTGGTGAAATTTGCCTTAATATTAAAAGAAAAGAAGAACTGTATAATTTGGTCTTATAAATGCAGTGAAGAATTTGCAATTATCATCAAAGGAAATAAAAAAGTTTTAAAAGAATTTGTTCTAGGATTTTACTGCCATGCCAAAGTTTGCGCAGGAGGTACATATTCTACCCTGGCTTAATCTTTTTTGTTATTATAGTTATAATTTTTTTAGCTTAGTGGAAATTTTATTGCGGATGCCTGGCCTGTCTCTTAACTCATGCTAATTATATTCATAATTAAATGTTACACAAGAATTGACTAGGCCAACTGGCTTGCACAGGTGTTTGTGATATGAATGGTTTAATGCTTACACAATAAATTATTGGCTACAAATCTGTGGTAATCTGCTCAGTAAGAACCTTTTTCAAGAACTTTGCTGTATATGGTAGGTCCAGCATAGTGCTTTGAAGCCAGAACTTGAAAAGAGCACTTACTAGACAGTATTATGTCAAAACCACAATTTGTCCTCATTTGTGCAAGCACTATCAAGGTTAAAATCTCTTTTCTGGACTTTTACCTGCCATGGTACACAGGTGCTCAGAACATTAATATTCATGGGGAGCTGGAGGAGTCATTGGATGCTTGGTGGAAACGGGAAGCAGCGTGCCTCACTTCAATTTGCAAAAGAGTTATTTATAATTGTAACTGGTCAATCTCTGAGGCTTCAGTAACTCTCTGTTAGCTTTAAACTGACTGCTGGTTGACAGAGTGTGGAATCAAGAACTTGCAAATGGGGAAAAAAAAAAGACATGGGTTTCAGTTTGCTTCTCTTCTACTAACTTTTTTGGCATGGAAAAGAGTGTATTTGTGTAATTTAAATTTCATCTGTAGGGGGGAAAGAAGGGGCAGAAGCAAGAAGCAAGCTAACCAGAGAGTTCATATGTGCATTAGCATAAGAGAAACTCATAGAGAAAATTGATCAGAGATAATGGTGAAAGAGAAGACTAGAAGAAACTGAGAAATCTGAGCAATGCTGGGCAGAAAAAAAGGAGGAAAAAGAGAGAGAAGGAGCTCTTTAATGACTGTGACAAGATCTCTGTAACCTGGAGTGTTTGCAGGAGGCAGGAGGAGAGGAACTTCTCATGAAGGTTATCTGGAGCTCTTGACAAAGTGAGAATTGACACTCTGGGTTTGAGGGGAAAAAAGTTTCACCAGGCTTGTGAATGAAGCTTCCACTCGGGGAAAGTAATAACAGGAGGAGAAGCAGCCTATAATGCCCCAGTTACACAATTTCAAAGGTGCAAAAATGGAGGAGATGGAGGTGGGAAAGCAGGAAGAGAAGACCAAGAAGGAAGGGAAAAGAACTTTCAAGAACAAGAGGAGGTCATGCTGAAAGTCATCACCTTCAGTGTTGTGCTGTCTTCCTCTCTCCATACACCTTCTTACTATCTAAACGTTACCTTCCCCAGATAAGAGTAACACCACACATCTCTCTGTGGTGGTGTGTTGGTTCTGAACCAGCAAAGAACAGCATGATAACATCTTGGTGAAAAAAGATGATAACTCAGTTGTCCTTTGGTCGTTGTTGTGTAGATATGTGAAGACCTGGGCTAGCACAATATTTGTAGCCCTAGACTACTACAACTGTAATATTCAGACAAGGCATCAACTTTATGGGGTATGCATCCTAAATACTTCAAGAAGCTTTGGCCCCTGGTAAATTTAAACCATGTTCACTTATACCAGTCCTTCAAGTGCCTACTACCTCCCTCAGGGCTCTCCAGCACCAGCGTACTCTGACCACACTGTCCGTGCACTCCTGACATCAGACCCTTCATTCAAAAACTTCTCTGCAAGATTGTGCAACTTTGTAGATCCTCAAGATCTGGCAGGTACAACTAGCCATAAAACATGCCTTAATATGAACCATTGCCTTGCAGTTTTATAAAATATTATTTTATAATGATGATAAGTGTACATGGCACCATGAAGACAAAGAGTTTTCACCAGGGAAGACTCTTTGCAGCTTCAGAAAAGACTCCTGAAAATAATGCATTAAATGAGCTAGAAGAAAATGCGTAACTTTAGACTTCACACTTAGGACCACGAGCAACCTTTGAGTGAGAATCTGGTAGAAGTAAAATTAAGTAACACAGACCCTATTTTATCTGTACCCTCACTGCCTGAGAGCAGCAATCAGACAGAAAGGAGTTACGACAGTTCATTTTTTTTTCTGGAAAAGTTCTAGGAATGGTTTGAAACTGGCATGGAGAAAGAAACAAGACATTTAAAGTTGTAAAAAAATCCACAAAAAAATTCTGCAGAATCAAGTCATGAGCGGTCAAAAAATATCCTCATAGTTTGCTGTAATAGCACACATATGGGGTTGGAAAAGAAAAATGCCATGTTGCTAAAGGGCGTGATAAAATACAATAATATGACTAGAGTAATAGCAATAGCACTATCTACAGAATATCCTGTATCAGAATACTACTGAATTTCACAGAATTTCAGGGAAAAGTTAAGTCACAGGTTCAAATCAGCACAGATTTGCCAGGGTGGAAGTCTAAGGTCCCCTGCCCTGAAAGCATTGCCTCACAGCGTCGCTTGACACAGGCCTGGCTTCCCGACATAACTGTTTTGAACAGATCCGAGTCTGTCACGGGAAATGCAATTGCAAATTGAAATATTTTTGAAAAGTAGAGATGTCTAAATGTGAGGGTAAGCTTGTGTTCTTACCAAGGCTGGGACAGAGTTCAAAGTTAATAGGATTTATAATGTCTCTTGAGGGACACAAATTGTGAAAAAGTAGTGCTGGAGAAGTGGGTAATGTGGCAGTGGAAAAGCATCTTTAGAGTTGCACTGCACCAGCTGTACCAGATAACAGCTAAAAAGGGAAGTCAAGTAAAGTAAGAAATAGTGTGGGAATGGAAACAATGAGTAGTGCTGCACATCCTCCTCCTAAATGGGTGTCAGGGAGTGTGCAGCCCCAAGGCAACCTATTGCACAAGAAACTCATTCAACAAAACTTTTACTTTGACAGATGCTTCCTTGGATGCAGAAATATTTCTGCTTGTAGTACAGATATTGAATTTGAAATACCCACAAATTTAAAATAAAATGCTATTTGTCTTGCTTCCCAGAGAGTCAAACTGTTCCCTTTGACTCCCTTCTATATAAAATTCATTAGCCTGTTAACCCATTTGACTACTGTTACATTTTGGCCAAAGCACTAATGCTTTAATGGCCTGGGAAGGTAGTATATCACACAGATATCTCGCAAAGATCAGGAACACAATCTAATTCACCAACAGCTCATGGTCTGACTCATTCGCTGTTAAACACTCTTGAGTGATAGTGTTGTACTGGGAAAAAAAAAAAAAAGCAAGCAGGGCATGAAACCTCTTTCACCTAGGTTTGCTTAGATGGTTAGAAAATTGACCAGTGTATTAACCTCTCCTACAAAACATAAGATCTGAGGCAACCAGGAAGATGAGACTATCAAAGGTTTTAGAAACCTAAAATGCGGTTGAGAACTGGAGATCTGATTAAGCTTGTATGAAATACGTGATGTTTGTATTTCATTATCAGAAGAACCCTGGGAAACAAGGGGTATATTTTCCAAGCTGGCACTGCTACAGTGTCATGTAAAGGGCAATAGGTGCATACATAGAGAAAGCATGAGGTAAGCAGTGATCAAGACTAAAATCCAACCTAAATTGCACTGCATATCTTCTCCCCACACTCCTACAGGTGACACTGAAAGTAAAGAGGGACGGGGAGAAAATTAC
>VYZX01024711.1:87063-97063 GCA_013401335.1 Brachypteracias leptosomus
CCTGGACGCCTTCCTGTGTAACCTCATCTAGGTGTTCCTGCTCCGGCAGGGGAATTGGACTAGATGATCTTTTGAGGTCCCTTCCAATCCCTGACATTCTGTGATTCTGTGAGAAAGAAAGCTGAGAGGGTGTCTTATCAATGTTTATAAATATCTGAATGGTGGGTGTCAGGAAGATGGGAGCAGTCTCTTTTCAGTGGTGCCCAGTGATAGGATGAGGGGTAATGGACATAAACTTGTACACAGGAAGCTCCACCTCAACATGAGGAGACATTTCTTTACCATGAGGCTGCTGGAGCACTGGAACAGGCTGCCCATAGAGGTTGTGGAGTCTCTTTCTCTGGAGACTTTCAAAACCCACCTGGAGGCATTCCTGTGTAACCTGTTCTGGGTGACCCTGTTTTGGCAGGGGGGTTAGACAACCCTTACTATTCAGCGATTCTGTGAGAGGAGCCGTGCTCCCTCCCTGCGGCTGAGCCCAGCTGTGCCAGCAGCCAGCGATGCCTGTGCCGGCCAGCCCAGCTGGGGCTGCCACGTCGCTGCCAGCATGCACGGCGCCTTGAAGTTTACCCAGTAAACCTCAGGAAAAAATTATTTGTGGCCCTCATTAGAGCCTCTCAGTAGACCACAGTAAAAATTAATTGAGTGGCCCCATCCTAGATACGGGGACATCTCTGACTGCAGCAGGTTGTCGCACTAAAGTGGCTGCATTTGTTTCTAAACAGTGGTAGTTAAAGCAGTTTTAAAAGAGCATATAGACCAGCCTGTAAAGCCATTAGGGAATTTATTTTTTCCTTTGGCAAATAATTCATGAACAGTTATAACTCGTTGACAAATCATTGCGCAAACAATGAAAAGAGTTTTTCAGGATGGTCATGAGCACACATCTGGTATGAATGTTCTCAGAAACACTTCTCCAGGCTGGCAGGCACAGCCCTTTTGTCTTTGGAAGATTGTGAGTGAATGAAAATGCTCACCTGAGTATTTGTGAACATGCAGGCATGTCAGCAGATCTTCCTTGGCAAAAGAAAAGAAAAAATCACAATACTCTTTCTTTTTTTGGCTTTATTCACCAAGCTCTGCGTTCATCCAGGAAGCTTTAAGAACCTAATTAATTATGAGCTAATTAACTAAGCTTTGCAAAGTCATTGTGAGACTGCTAGCATTAGTATAAATATTTCACAGCGAGTAAACTGAGGCACACAGATTAACTCATGCAAATCAGGTGTCGAAGCACGAAGTGGCAGCAGCAGCCCTCTTGTTTCCATTCCCCCAGTCTACAAACATTTTTCCTGTACTTTTCATGCTCTTTGCAAACTTCACATCTATCTACTAAGGGTTAAAACAAGACTCAAAATCCTATATGAAATCTGTGCAAATATGTGTTCTGCATAAATCTGGGCCACTAAATTAATATACTTGTATACATTTTCCCCATCTGCTATATTGCTGACACATCCAGCTTGTGGCCTAGAATGTTTCAGGGAAGAAAGGGCCATTTCTATGTTTAGTGCAATAGTTCAAGTGGACTTATAGACTTACTGGTGCACGCAGAAAGCAGACTGGGGTACTTGGGAACTTTTCCTCAAAAATGCCAAACTGCTACATTTTGCGGGAGGAAGAAGGAGTGATATTTTAGATTAGGCTTGGGGGTTTTATACATGAGGAATTAAATTGCATGTTTGGTGAAGAAATAAGTCTCCCTTTGTACTCTTTTATTCTTGTCAGTTATTATAATATATGTGTGTGTGTGTATACATGACACGTAAATTTTCCATTAAAGAACTCAAAAAACCCGTTCAGACAAGGCTAAGGCCATCTCAAATCCATGTAGGAGTAATTTTAGGGAGTGACCTGGGAGAGGCAGCTCTTTTCTAGTTTGTGACCGCAGACTCCCTTACCCCAGCTGAGTGCTTGTAATATATTTTCTTACGTTAGGAGGTAAAGGAGGTGTTCGCTTGAAGACAACATGCTGGAGAAATAATGTAGGAACACTTTGTCCAGAGGCTTTGCTGAGAGCTGCATCATGTGTTAGGGGGTTGTCCAGAGTGAGGCCACATTCTCAAAGTGCTGCAGCCTCTTCTACAGATGCAATCAGAGTGTGTTTTCCAGAAGGTTGGTTACATATCCTTGGGAGGAATGTTGGCCTGTTTTATTCTTTAATTCATTCACCATACAAGATTTTTAAATTATTTTTTTTTTGCATTGTTTGGCCACAAATGCCCAATATACTGTGCAATTTTTAATTTCCTGAGATTGTCTTTTCCCAATAAAATGAAAGAGCAGTATATTTTCTTTTTTTAAACGGCTTTCATAACACTCTACTGGATGTTTGTGCTTAATTAGACTTTGGATATTGTGGTACATCTATCATGTGAGTTGATAGACAAAAAGCTGAGGTCTAGCTGAGCCAGCTCCAAGTCGTAACTTCAGCAGAATCAGTGTGGCAGCTTTAAGTCACCAAAGGACTCCTCTACACATGCAGATTCTCCTGTGGCTTTAAGGTTATTTCTTACTTGTAGAGCCATGTAGTTTTATTGTGACTTCTAGAAACAGGTGAAAGATCAGAGAAATCGATGTATGCATCCTATTTCTTGATCAGTTTGTGTGCTGT
This sequence comes from Brachypteracias leptosomus, assembly GCA_013401335.1. Lineage (NCBI taxonomy): Eukaryota > Metazoa > Chordata > Aves > Coraciiformes > Brachypteraciidae > Brachypteracias > Brachypteracias leptosomus. The sequence continues at coordinate 89,678 of VYZX01024711.1, forward strand.
GAGCTATGTAGCATGTTCCTTGTCATAAATAATAATAATGCATCTACTTGCTTGTAAAATGCTGTTCATTATATACCACTCGTTCTTTGTAAATACATTTACTGTACCGGTGATGTATTTTCAATGGAAACAGCGGGGTTAGCTGTGTTGTATGCAGGAATATCATGGCAAGCTTACCTGACAACCCTTTTTTTGTTATTGCTGATGGTGGTGCAATAATTAGACATAATTAGGGAACCAAGTAGCAGCGTGGAGGTGGAAATGAGAGGATATATCAGAAAGAAAGGCTAGATACTGTTATGAGGAATAATTTATCAATGGAAACACAAATAATATTTTGCATTCAAGTACTGTTGGGACTGGAGTTCTGGAAGTATAGGCAGAAATAGATTTCAATAATATCAGATAACACAAATCAGCTTTTTTTTTTTTTCAAAATAGTCTTGCTTAGGTGCATCAATGGTCTCATATTTTCTCCAACAGCCTGATCTTAAGCTCTATCATAAGTCAACTAAAAACTGAAACACTTAAAAGAAATGTCACAGAAATTACATGTATTCTGTGATTTATTTTTTTTTAATGTGTAAACAGATAACACCAGCATTATAAGAGGGTGGGTAGTGGAGTTGGATTACATTTCTATTTTTAAGCTGTCCATCTCTTTCATGTTCAGTATGTCAGAAATTACTCTGTGAAGTCCACCATGCAATGGCTTGACTGGGTGAGCTTCCACACTTCAGTTCACCATTGCCATTTACTCGGTCGTCTCTGTTGATACAGCAACACTGTCTTCCACCAGAGACCTTAATATTTGTCTTCTTCACACATTAGGCCTTCCCACATAGAGGTAATGTATCATATATTTATTTGACTTTGTTCTTTGCTGGCAACTCAACTCATGCTAATTGCTTTTGCAAGCAGCAGGAGAATTGTTTTATCATTTTGCGTAGTAACTGCTATGTCCAGTAAAATGCAAAAATAAGATTCTTCACCTTACCCATATGCCAGATAATAGATTTATCGCCACTGAATAAATTGTTCATCCTCTGACTTTTTTTTTCTTTCTATATCATGAGATATACTTGAGAGAAAGAAAAATACTGACAAGCAAAGAGAAAAGTGAGACAAGGAAAATGGATGCAATGGGAATTTGGAGGATTAGGAAGAGATTTGTGCAAAGACAACCAAGAGATTGGGGTGCAAATAAGTGATTTGCCCACTTCTGCATCTTGAGACTTGCAGGACAGTTGCATACATGTATTCCAGGTATATTTTTGCAGGGCTTTTTGCTAAGCAACACAAGCAGGTGTGAATCCCTCTCACAGAGAATAGTGCCCAGCCCCATGAAATCCAGGAGGTGATTTATTACTACTTGCCACCAGGTCTTCATGATGAATGATCATATCAAACTGCATTTCCAATACACACCATCCTGGACAGGAGATATCTTATAAACACACACCGAAGCTTTAAAAGGAAACCTCCCAGCCATACTCTCAGACTCCAGGGAGCTGGGGAGGTCTCACAGCTTGTTGTCACTGCTGCTCTTCCCATTGATGTTAGTTCATTTCTTTCCAAGTGAGTAGGAGATCTCTGGGTCACCAGTCCCTTTAATCAACATGGAGCCTTTATAGATATATATGGGGCCTGTGTTGCTGTTACATCTCCAATGCAGATGTCCACAAGTTTGAAATTGTTGGATACCATATTGCAGAAATAGTATTTTCTCTTTCTTTTCCTCCCTCTGCCGTGCCTTAATCTACTTACAGTAAAAGGCACTGAACTGAAAGGAGAAAGACATATATAGAGCTTGGTTGCTGACATTCCACTTGTGCAGAAATCAACGGAGGATGTTGTTTTCCACCTTTTCATACTTTTTTCCACAGCCTAAAGCAAGGTCAGCTCAGCTCTGCTCCATGTTCTCTCTGGTTCAGTTCTATTTCCAGCTGTCCAGCATATATCCCCTTTAAAATGCAAAAATTAACACGGGGAAACTATCAGTTTAAGTATAAGTTGCTTGCTTTAAAAGGAGGAGTGTATGGAGCAGCTGCTTCATTCCCTCTGTGCATGACTCCATCATTATTTTACCTCTTGTCATATATTCATTGTGAAGACCAGGGAAGAAAGTGGCATTTAGATTATTATTTGTTTTATATGTCTCTGCCTCACACACTGCTTTCAGAGATGATGCCACACAAATAGAGGCACACCGTAAGTGGGATCACACTTCATGCATTGTTCCAAGGAGAAGAACAGAACGAGCATTTCCAATGAGGACACAATACATCTTTTGCTGTGCTCTCATTTATAGCATGCATGGTGCCAAAGTAGGTTAGATAAGCATCCAGTGATGTGACTTTATTCTTTTTCTGTTTGTCCTTTACACTTGCAGTTTGCAATCGGAAAGGGGTGAAGATGATACACCAAAAATAGAGTAAAAAGCCAGGTGCACAAGTTCATGTGCCATCTCAGAGAGGGAGGGAGCTCAAATTGCCTCCAACTGGGAAATTTAGGTGCACAAACTTAAAGCTAATAGTAAACTATCCACATACAATTATTTTGGCAAAGCCAAGACCCCCTCCATTTGTCCAGAGTCGTATAGTGTGTGAATGGCTTTGCACGGGAAATGATTCTGAACTTTGCAAATAGCTTTTATTATAGCTCCTCTGTGACACTGCTACAAAACAGATTAGATCATAGCTCATTTCTCTTTTATTATTCTGACAGTGATTTCATTTGTTCAGAACTTCCATTTTGCCTTTAATATCTCATATGCGGTCACATTTTGGGAGCTTTAGGATGTGTTGGTTCTGCATTCAGTGCTACATGTCTCTCACCTTAGCCAACTCATTACAGAGAAGCATCCTCCCTAAATAACAAATATTAACAAACATGTATGAACTTCAGATGATACAATTCCCAATTCATTTCCTGGGCTATATCACTGCCAGGGAATTAAGGAGCCTGCCTTATCCCTAAAATAAAACATGCTAGTGTGGGAAAAGTCCTTTGTTTTATACCTAATAGAGGGAAAATATGTTAACCCTGACCATGCAAAGAATAGAACTGAGAGTCCTCAGCTAGCACTGCAAAAACAAAAGCATTTGTTAGCCCAAAACAAGCACTTCAGCCAGCCATTCTCTTCTACAATACATTACACGTCTGCCCTTTAAAGTCAACTGCATCAGAGCATTTGTACCACACTGCTAATGCTCTCTCAAAATGAACGTGGCTGGCCCCAGCTGAGTTCATTTTGAGACTTGTTTGGGTTTTCTTCAGCAATGTAGAGTCACTGTCCCATGGTTCTTTTCCTCCCACCTAGATGATGCTGCCAGAGAGGCCTGACCTGGGATTAGGTCCTTCCCACTGGTCTCCAATCATTACAGCGACCCTTTTGTACCATCCGTCATTGGGATTGCCTGGAACAGACTTCAGCCTGCTCTGAAGTTATGTTGGGCAGCCATCCAGCAGAAAGCTGTTCATTAGAAAAGCCTAAAGGTCATTTTTGCACATATAATATCTTTCCAGTCTAGTCTATGGACAGTAATTAATGATTTAAGCCTAAAAAACCCAGCTAAAACTGAATGCAGTATAAATAAATACCAATAGCTTGCAACAACAACAAAAAAACAACCAACATTGTGAAGATCTAGCTAGGATCATTACAGTTAACTAATTTTTAGAAGTATCAAAGCAAAAAAGCTCTATAAATTTATTTTATATGTATTATATGATATTTTGAAGCTTTTTTTTATGTCTTATGTCTGGATCCTCTACCTACTAAAGCCAGCTGAGGGTTTGGGTTGGTTTTTTCTCCTTTGGATCACAGAAAGATTTATTTCTGTGACTGCTGATATTTTAAAATATATTTAAAATGTTTTCTATTATTCTCTCCTTCTGCTCTCCACACATGTTAAAATCCGTTCATAGCAAGGGTCTGTGAAAGGAGCTGGAAACGGCTATGTCCTTTTTACAGGGCTTGTTTTCTTTGTGAGCCTGCAAGTACATTGCGTGTGTCTGTGTGTGTGTTTGTGTGTTTGTGTGTGTGTGTACGTGCACAGGCTTAGTCCTCAGGTGGAACTGTGGTTCCTGTGCTTTCGTTCTCGAAGCTGTTATTCTGGAAGGGAATGGAGGCAGCTGTGTTTACAGCTCAAGTCTTGGCATACATTTACCAGAATCTATTATTCATATCGTTCAGTATCAGGGAGAGATCTCAGGCCACCTGTCTATCTGACAAATTCACCCTTTTGTGAGCTTTCTGTTCATAGCAAATTATGTTCACATTGATGAATTGAGTTTTTATGAGCATTGCTAACTAACATTCTCACAGAAGGCCAGGGGCAATAGACTGCAAGTGTTTCTGGTCCACAAGTAAATGTTAAAAAGAAAAAACTGCCAGTATTTAAAGACAATTTGCCATGGAGGGATAGTTAAAATATTTGGCAAAGCCTTGATATTTATAAATTCGAGAATGTCCATAAATTTTTACAAATAGTATGTTTATAACAAATAAAAAACTAATAATAATTCTGTACTGCCCCCTCTGATTGCAAAGGGCTTTTTAGTATTCTGTGTATTAACAGGTAGCCAGTGATCAAAGCTTTTAACAAATCCTTACTGGGGCTTAACACAAGAGAGGAACCATTTAGCTTTGCAAAGGGGTCTTCCCTTGAAAATCGTGCAGTAAAATCAATGGGACAAAGCTAAGTAAACACAAAATGATGATTCACCTGGTCTTTTCTGCATGGCGCTGGTTCATGTCCAAGATGAGCCAACAGTCGTGGGAGCAGCTGTACCCTATAGATAAAAAGATCTGTAGGTATATGTGAAAATATTTCCATAACAAGATTTTTGTCAAGATGTGCTGGGACAACATTCCCTGAACACACCCAAATTCCTCATGCCCCTTACCCAGCCCTTTGATAGTGGAAGGCAATGTCAGGGATAGAGGAGGACCCATATCTGAGAACAAAAGCTAGTGAGCTAGATTGCAAGCCTGCAGATACAATCCCTAAATAAATAAATAAATGCTCAGCTACATCAGGTAAATTTATTTACTAAAGTATGATGCATCTAAAGCTATTTAATATGCCTTCGAGCACCTGAGACACTGCATGAAGTGTCCCAGAAGCTCCTCGCTTCTTGGCACAGTTGGAAGATAATGTGGATACAACAGGGTAACTCTCCGACGTGGTTAGCTGCCAGCATCTAAGTGACTGAATCCCACCACAACTGCCATAAGGATGCTCTTAGAAGCCCACAAAAAGGGAATGATAATAAGCAACATTTCAGTGAGAGACCTGACACTAATAGTTGTAGCATGAGATCAAATTTCCAAAGAGGAAAATAAAACAAGGAGGAGGAAAAAAAAAAGCTTTTTTGAAAACAGTTTCAAGGGAAAAACAATCCCTACACGTCCCTCCTTAAGACACAGAGAAGAAAAACAGGTTGGACTGAAGAAGCCACCTGGCCGCGTGCACTGGACCACCTTCACAAAGCCCAGCCCGTCGGGATGCGGCGCGACATCCCTTCGCACCCGCGGCGGTGCTGCCTCTCGCCCACCCCGCTCCTCTAGCTGAAAGCGTGGCAGCCCTGCCTGTTGTTTTGATAGGTGCGAATGGAGCGGCTGCCCCTCGTGAGCTATATCTGCCGTTTCCAAATCTGTACCGCCGGAGAAACAGGTTGCGCAACGTGGCCTGCTGATCTGTGCCTGCCTGGCCAGTAGCTTGGACATAAGGAGCACTGCTGTTACCGTCTTCCGAAGTTTCGAGTCGAGGCAGAGGGTGATAAATGCGGTGGGTTGCTTTCAATGTATCAGTCAAACCACCAGTTTGGGAGACCTATTCCGTTAGGAGCCTTTGGATTTTAATTTCACATGTGCCAATCAGGTTGTCAAGTGCTTTGGTAGACCACCATTTTGTCAACTGGAAGCGCGGCGTGAGTTTAAGGATAGCTGAAAGCCTGCTCAAGCTGGTCATTCCTTAATAGGAGAACATTGTTCTGCTTTTCCTGTTTTAACCCGTGCGTGTGCTAGGTATCTTCAGCAGTGTCAAACAAATTTGTAGAACTGGTGATTAGTTGCCCAAAGAGCATAATATATGCATTATTAATTATAGAAGGTAAGTTTGGCTAATTGTCATTTCTATACAGTAGCACTGCACGACGATACATTTTAACAATCTATAAATAATTGATAATTTTTTTTCTTTCATCTTCCTTCCTAGTTTGCATAAAACTAATGACTTGGTAAATGTTACTCACTTCAAAATATTCCACTGCTCCTATGAAAATTAAACTAACACTGTAACCTTAGCAAATAAGATTTTTCTTCTTATTATAGGTTAAAAAAAAAAATAAAAAGAGGAAATATAATGCTTCCCTGTATCAAAAATCTGAGTCTGTGAAATCCAAATGAAAATCATGCACAATATTAAAAAGCGAGCAATAAGGGGACTACTGAAATAATAGATTTGACTTTTAAAGGATCCAAAAAAAATTCCAGAAAGTTGCAATTTTACTTTATTCTTTAAGTCTTTAGAATGGTCAGGAGCGGTATGTTTTAAGCTTTAAACAGGATAGGACTATGACACACACACAAAAAGATAGATCAAGGAAGGCTTCAGTGTGAAGTGGTAGTATTTTCAATACTTATCAAATAACTGCATGCATAATCCCATAAATCAGGTTAGCTGAAGACTCAGAATTCTTCTTAAATGAGGTGTTTGGGTATAGTTTCTGGCTGCTTTGTTAATATGATTACAGTACCTTGCTGGCTCCTTGAAATGAAGGATTTGCTGCAGCAAAAGTACAGTCTTTTTCTGAGTTCTCTTATTTCTACAAATCCACAATCTGTCAGTCTCCAGTGTTACTGCACTGAGGCTTACTCTCTAATTTTCAGTGCAACTGAATACATTCCCAGAGTTATTGATGACACTATAATTTCACATTTATTTGGTGCAGATTATGTTGTCTGAAAAAAAAAAAAAAAAAGAGAGAGAAAAAGATCCACAAACTAAGTATTGTCTACAATATCAATATGTTGTCGTTTAAACCTACATAGATACTTACATATGCTTCATTATAATAATAATAAAAAAACAGGTTGTAAGGACTGCCTCTGTGACCTTTTTTCTCATTTTAACCCTACTGATATGTCACCCATGGCAACCTTAAACCGATTTTAATAGAGTCTATCCTATTATTCATTTAAATTGAGGTGCAAGAGCACTTAGACCAGAGAAATTTGCATTCAGCAAATGGGGATTTGATGAGCAAAAATGATAAGATATATGTTGTATAACATGCCCTATTTTGCCAGCAAATAAACAGCTCTTGAAATTGATAAACTTCAGAATATTTTATCTTCAAATGTTTATACATAAATGA
>VYZX01024716.1:0-13707 GCA_013401335.1 Brachypteracias leptosomus
TCTATGATTCTATGACTATTCAGAATTATGGAATACAGTGATAATATCTAAATTGCAGCCATACAGAACTCTGAGAAACACCATTTATTAAATCAGTAATCGCCAACTTCATACAGACATGCCTGCACCTGCTGGCCTGTTGTTAACTTGGTAGTCAAACTTAACATAGCTTCTGTTGACTGTATGTTTTTAACCTCCAAGATGCAAGACAGGAAAGGTTTTTCTTGGTTAAGGCAGACCATTTAAGAAACATTTAAGACTTTCTGAAAAGCTGTGGGCTAGTAAATTCAGAGAACCAGTAGTATTACTGCACTAAATTTATAGGCAGGGCACTCCAGAATCGGAATTATTCATTGCACCCAAATTAAAAATCACTGGATGCAGAACAAGTTGTGGGGCTAAATACAAGGCTCCACCCTCCCATCTCCCCCCACCTTCCTCCTCACTAGCAGATGAAGTGTCTGCTCTCTCTCTGGCTTTTTCTTGCCCAACAGCAGACTAAAAACTCCAGTTCAATGTTAGCTAAAGCCTACTGGTTAGGCTGCTCTCTACCAGGCAGAAGCCAAAGATCAGTGCTTTGTCAGGCAAATGTTCTCATGTTTATTCTCACATAAAAGCAGCCGGTGAATTTTTCTGCACTCCCAACTGAAGTGGAACATTAACCAAAAAGAGATCAGAGGAAGGCAGCAGGAACTTCACTACACTTAGGGTGGAGAAGTTAGTGTAGATTTAAATCAAACAATGTAGCTCCTTGTTAAATAGCTTACACAGCCTGTAACAGTATCACAGCATTCCTTCTCCTTTAGCAAGTACCCATGGACAAACAAGCTGTTGTGGGGTTGTTAGACACAACCCGAGCTCAACTATAACACCACAACCTCCACCTGACCCACATATAGAAATGCCTTGTTCAGAGAAATGCCAGCAAAGAAGCCAACACGTCCAGTTCAGTTAAGATGACAGCAGCTCTGGGTACATGTCGAAGAACCTTAGGCACATACGAATGCCTAGTGACGAAACTCTAAGCTACATACATTTTAGGTTTGCAAGAACACCACCACCAGAAGAGAGGAAAAGGAAGGACCATGACTCCCACTGTTAATTTTGGTCTTAAAGTCCAGGCTGCAACTTAAGAGACAAATTCCAAATAGGATTTAGGCATCTGAACTCTCCATACTCCAGAGGTCCACATACCATGTAAAAATGCACAAACCAAATTGTATCATTCAGATGTTATTTAAAACCCAAACCTAAAATCAAATCCAAAAAAATCTATATTTGACATACAAGGCCAAGCAACAGTTTAACTAGGCACTGCAGAAAAAGCCAGTCCTTAACACAAGAAAGTTAAAAATAAACCAAGAACAGAAAAGGTCTGTCACATTTACCATACAGCTAAAATACCATCATGCAAAGGGGGGTGAGCAGAACAACAGTGGTGTCATGTAACTGTCCTTATTTTTTTTCAGTAGGAAGAAAAGCTAATTGAGAGGTCACAAACTTAAAAAAAAAACCTAAACCACACCAAAAATGACAGGTTGAAAAGGAACATTGATTGCAGCAACTCAGCGCCCACTCATAGGCTCCTACAGCCACCTCAGATAAAAAATACCAGAAAAATCAGCATCCAGTGGCCAGTCCAGAGCAGTTCGCCTCCCTTACGGCCCACACTACTATCTTACAGCCTTACACCAAGGTCTCAGATACTCTTGGACATGCAAAGTGATGTTAGATGTTCACATGCAGGCACCTGAATTCTTCCCATCATTTTTTAGGTATTTCAACAGAAATTCATGAAATGTGTCTTGCCACTAGCTCCACTGCTACCACAGGCATTTTCTGATTGCCCCGTGCAGTGTTCCAGCTTCTCTCCTGTAGCTGTACCTTAAATCCCCATGCTATTTTCCATACCAAATATTAAACTGAAAACTACATTTAAAATCATCAGCAAAACATGACTACGTCTCACCAAGTGAATTATACTCTGCAGCTGCTATAAAAATTTCACCAATTAATTCTTAGTTCATGTGAAAAAGAAAAAAGCATTCAGCATTGCTTCCTCCTCAAAGTAGGATTCCTCCCTTGATGTGCCCACTGTGGTGTTTCCAACAGGCCAGGGCAGCTGCTGTGCTGTAGATAAAGCCCCTGCCTCAGGAGCCACTGCTTGAACTCCCAGCTCCTGCCGGCGCACACATCTGAGTCCCTGGAGGGGACCAAAGCCTCTGACTAACAGCAAAACGCCTGCTGCTAAAGAACACATCTAGAGCTGCATCTGCAAACCCCATCTTAAATATTACTTTTATAAAATGAAAAAAGCTTTGTAGGGGTGAACCATCTCCAAGCATACTAATATTCTTTGTCACTTATAGTTCACTGTCACATAATATCCCCTTTTTAGAATTACCAGTGGTCATTTTTATAAAAACAAATCCAACAAGAATACTATAATTATGAATTTTATATCCTCAATGCTTTTATTTGCCACATTTCAGGTAAGTTTCTTAGAGCACCCAAAAGACTAAGATCACTGGAGGGCTTTAGGAAAGCACTGTTTAGGAAGTCAGTAATTTCTATTTAAAATGCAACCTGAATACACCAGGTTAAATCTTTATGCTAGTATTCTTCCAATCCTTAAAGAAACCCAGTAAAACAAAACAAACCAACCTAACATCCCCACCCACAAACCATCACTCTACAAACAGACATATGTCAAAATGCTGGTGTTAAGATTTTTTGGAAGATTTACTTGGGTTTTTACCCCTCCAAGAACAATAAACATGCCTGAAAATAGGCTGAAGTTCATTCACGACATTTTCACTGAGGATAACAATTCAATGTAAACTAAGCACATCCACAGTGCACCTTTTTATTGATAAGATTTATGTTAATATGTTATGAAAAATAAGCCCTGTACTCAAAGTCCATGTGGGTGCTGAATGGCAAGCTGTGACTTCTTCAAATGTTTAAGATTTCTTTTAAATTATCATAAATGCTTTGTACCAAAACTCTGAGGTGCAGTATATATCTAGGTAAGTAACTTTATTCTGGCACCTCTGATGCTCCTAAAATATTCACACACTTTTCAAAACAAACAACCCTGGAACAAAAAAAGATACCTTAAAACTGAACAGCTCATCCTTTAACAAAATAAAGGACAAGAACTTCATTGCTGCCAAATTTCATAAATCTAATGCAAAACCAGTACCATTTCAAGAGCATCCAATACACATACAGTTTTTAATTGCTCAATTAACAGTATTTACTTTGCTTTTTCATAGCATAATGTAATTGTTTAGATTAGAAAAGACCTTTAAGACCATCGTGCCCACCTAACTCCACCAAGTCCACCACTAAACCATGTCCCTAAGAACCACATCTCCATGACTTTTAAATATATCCAGAGATGGTGATTCAACCACTCCCCTAGGCAGCCTGTTCCAGGGCTTAACAACCCTTTCTGTGAAGAAATTTTTCCTAACATCCAACCTAAATCTTCTCTGGCACAACTTGAGGCCACTTCCTCTTGTCCTATTGCTTGTTACTTAGCAGAAGAGCCCAGCCCCCACCTCTCTATAGCCTCCTTTCAGGTAGTTGTAGGGAGTGGTAAGATCTCCCTTGAGCCTCCTTTCCTTCACACTAAATAGCTGCAGTTTCCTCAGCTGCTCCTTGGAAGACCTGTGCTCTAGAACACAAGTATTTTCAAAAGTATTTTCACAATCTACAACAAAACCAGGAGCTCATTTGGAAATTGATCCCCCTTCCAATAAGGATTAATGTTCTGTTTTTTCCTCCCACCAGAGTAAGCCAGTTCCCAGCCCATGAACCAGTTCTTCATTTAAAATCCAAACTTCCAAGCTTGAAAATCCCACAGCACCTTCAGGCAGCAACTCCTGGTATTTTATATTACTAAAAATGCACCAAGAACTATGAAAAGATATACTAAGAGCACAAATGCTCAGGTGAAGGTAACATTTGCACAAGGATTAACTTGTTTTTGTAAGGCTCACACCCTAGCTGAAGCAGATGTTATCACTGTTTTGGAAAGACCACAAAAATTTGCTGATTTACAAAAAATTAGTTTCTCTCAATTGCACCAATACTGACTGCAGAGATCCCAATAACTTGAACCTGTAGATAGTTAAGGTACTCTTAGGATCTCTGCAGTTTCTACCTACCTTTTTAAAAAATACTATTACACACCAAATTTTCTAAACATCACCATCTTTTTCAGGTTTTTTCACCAGTTTTTAAAAATTATGTGAGTTGTAATTATTTATGGATAATATGAAAGTAGGTCAACAAACACTAGTATTACTCAGAAAACTTTCATGGGTTTTTTTGAATAGGTAAAGATCATGGTGACTTACTTAAAATTCATACTTTTCATTGTATAATGAAAAAAAACCTGTCACCTTCTTTATAACATGCTTCTTTCTATTACAAGATACAGAAGCTACATTCCCAACAAGCAATGCTGTGGCAGATCTTCCAGTTAACTGCAAAAGGAAATAATTAGTGCTGCTGAAATCTGGTCATGCACAAATCCAATACAGAAACACATCATATTGTGCCTTTAAGAACTGCAAATGCCATCCTTCTCAATGAGAATGTAAAGAAATGTGGATTACAGAATTGTATGTATGAAATGTATTACAAAATACTAACATAAGTCTTTTTCATATTCTCACACATTTTTATAGTTCTTGATGGCATGAAAAGCAAGTTGGAACATCACCTTTACTCATGCTGCAAAGAAACTTGCTAATACAAGCATTATCCATTCTTTATGACACCTTAATGTAATTGCTTGCTAAATGGACATACTTCATAAACATTAAGAGATCACAAGTCAGGCATCACATGAAGCAGTAAATATTTTTAAGTATACTTTCTATAGGGACTGAGTCAACCAGGATTCTGTTTAAAGAACACACTTTCAGAACAGCTGAAATAAGTCTCTAAAATATTAAATTTTGGTATTGAGAGGCAGAAGGAAACAACAAAGCTAAGTTTTCCTAAATAGTCGACAACCACACCTCTTCTCCAGCACCTGAAGTTCCAGTATGACTAATGACCTTATGCTGATTTTCAGCTTTTCCTTATTTATCTGGGAACATTTATTCTGCTTCTTAACCAAACTCCTGTTATCCAGATAAGAAATGTTTTAATAGATTACCTTATTTTTTCATTACTTTATATCAAAGAATAAATAGTCTAAAGATAGAAACACTGATGTTCTTATTTCGAAACTCATACTAAATAGAACTAAAAATTTGCACAAAAGGAGGTCCCTATGGTGTAACCATTATTACAGTACCCTGTAAGAAATATGGAAAACTGAAGGTATGCAAGTCATTCTTTTCCATCTTAGGTACCCAAGGCGATTTCCAAATATTGTAGTGGGGAGATTTTTTTTTAAAAAAATAAAACAATCAAGACTAGAGATTACATTCAAAATACTGGAAAAATACACGCATATTAAAACAAAAAGTCACAATTGTCATCTGATAGCAAATATCAGTTATGTCTATGTTCTATCCTGATTTAAAAGATCAATTAAAAGAAAGGTTTTGTGAAGTATCTAATAATGGGATTCAAACCTTAACAGACAAACTAGCCTACTTTTAAGATTGAATTTAAGTATGGTCAAAGAACAATAAAGCATTGCTAAGCACAACTCCAAGAGAAAATTTAACTCCTGTACGAAATACGCTTAGTCCTACAAAATACTACTTCAGGTTTCAAATACTTCATATCAGAGAAAGTACACTGAAACAGATAAAGTTTTAAAAAAAAATTACACCAATCAATATCACTCAACTCTGCCAAAACCTGTGCAAAACACACAAGTTCAGCAAGAAGGTCCACAATATCATCTTACACTGTCTCACAAAGCCAATGCATTTCTCTGCATCATAAGATCAAGAGTTTGTTAGTCACAGCCATGAGGTCTATGACAAAAATCTAATTTTTGGAGTATCCACATAAGGAAAAAGTCGGTTGTGATGAACATGTTTTTGTTAAAAATATTTTAAAATTAATATAACCACATTTCAGAAGCTGTGGTCACACAGGATTTCAAGCAGATTTTAATTTCTTGATAACTGAGTTAAAGTAATCACCACTGTACAATAAAGAACAAATGTCTATTCAATAAATATATGGATTTTCTTATGCATTCTGACCCGATAAAAAACTTCTTTTAATGTTTCCATTTCCTTTTTATTTGACAAGTTGGGGCATCAGATAATTACTCCCATGATTCAAATGCTTTTCCAGTAAAAAACACATTACTGTATTATTCCAGCATCAATCCTTTGTCAAGTTACAGATGGGAAAGTGCCTTCCCCAACGAATTTTTAAGCACATATAAGAAGTAACAAAGCTCTGCCTTTAAGGATTTTGCTTTTCAAACTCTGCTTCTTCAGAAGTGCCCAGTGACAGCCCCAGAGGCAACAGGCACAAGCTGAAACACAGAAGGGGTCTGAACAGCGGGAAACTCTTTGTTACTCTGAGGGTGCCCCAGCACTAGCACGGGTTGTCCAGGGAGATTGTGAAGTCTCCATCCTTGGAGAAACACAAAAGTCTTCTGGAGACGGTTCTGAACAACATGCTCCCGGTGGCTCTACTTGAGCAGAGGGGTTGGACCAGGTGACTTCCAACCTCAAACATGCAATGATTCTTTACCTCGGATGCCAGATACCAATCTCTCCTGACAGGTTGAGCTCGTATCTATCTTCCCGAGCTGACAAAAGGACAGAAAACCGGTATGAGACGTTCCCCCACCGTCGTGGCGGAGCTGTCAGCGACACCGGGCCGTGCCCGTTTTATCTCCGGTAGGATGTCCCCACCACCCACAAGCGCGGGGCCCTCCGGCCGCCGCACTCAGCACTGCCGAGGCTCCAGACTGGACAGGACGGAGCGGCCCGGGCGCCGCCGCTGCTCCCGGCCCCGTGGCCCTCCGCTTCGGGACCGAGGGCAGGCCCTCCAGCCCGCGGCGACCTGTTATCCCCCTCCCCCAACGAGTCCTTGCGGCCCCGCCGCTGCGAGGGGCGCGGCGGAAGGAGGGCCCCGCAGCGCCCTTTGTTTGTCAGCCGGGAGCGCTCCCCACCCCTTGCCCTTCTCCCGTCCTTCCGCGCCCGGCCCGCGCTGTCCCCGCTCCCCGCCTTCCTCTCGCCACTCACCCCACAGCCGGAGGGACTCGGCCCCTGCGGGCGGCTCCCGGGGCCCAGCCGGGAACTGACAGGAAGGCAGCGGCGCGGAGCATTCCTCACCTCCTGCCGGTAACGACGGCCATTTTACCTCCNCCGCGCCTAGAATAGCCCCCGGGGGTGGACCGCTAATTACCGTGCCTAAGCGCCTAATAACAGGCACTCAAAAAACCCTGCCCGGGAGCCCTGACGGCGGCGAGTTGCCGCAGCGGCCACGGCAGGAAGAAGCGGTGGCTGGCGGGGCTCGGGCAGAGCGGAGCCGGGCTCAGCTCTGCGCCCCTCAGGCCGAGGGCACCGCCGGGGAGAGTGCCCGGAGCACAGTGACCGCCTTAGCCCCCATCCCCGGGCTGCCTTCGGGAAGAAAAGGGGAGCTGGGGCTTTGTTAAAAATAACCGTCTGAGAGAGAAGACAACAAAAGCGTGGTTCTAACCCAAGGTAAGGACTGCCGTTGGTAAACGCGGAAAAAAAAAAAAGTCATCTCACCACACCACAAACCTTGAGATTCCTTGAGATTCACCATCTCCCCCCCAGCCCAGGTGCCCGAGCAGCTTTGCGGGTACTTTGAAAAATCACCTCATGCCCCGGGCCGGGGTGCCCGTGGCTGGGGCCCGCTGTTGCCTCTTTCAGCATGGTTTACAATTCTTCAGTCCGCACTTTCTGTGCACCGCGCAATCTGATAATAAATTGCATGCAGTGACCGTAAAAGGTCACTTCCGCCTTCAACACAGTCTAAATCTATGATAGCAGATGCATCTTAATTTAATTCACTTGGACAACTGGATAAGAATGATCTCTAATAACTACAGCAACAACATCTCCCCAAGACATCACAGAACCCAGCTTAAACCCGGGATGGCAACAAACAAGCAAGAGAAAGGTGCACAGGCCCCCCATACTTCTGCTTATTTCTAACGTTAATTCTCAAGGGTCAAAATACTGATTTAAAATATTAACAATAATGACATCTTCTATCTCTCTAAAGAACCATCACTATTAGCTTCTTAAAGAAACATCTGACAGTGCTTCCTCTATATCCCAAACACTCATCACCAGAAAGCATGCTCTAAGCGGTCTCCTCACTTTTTAAAAACATGATTTCTATTACCTTACGAAATTCTCCACACCCAGGTAAAAAACTTCCTTACATCCACAAAAGTTAATACAAAGCAAAAGAGCAAGCCATGAAAATAAAAAGCTAAATCTACTTAGATCTTGTGCTGAAACACTGATTCAGCTGAAAAACTGGGAGAAATAAAGGACATAAAGCACTTTCTTCTTATTTACACAACAGAAGTGCAACATGAACAGATGGAGGAATGAATCTCTGCAGTTACTGCTGGGCTGAAAAGTGCTCACTCTGTGCTACCTGAACATATGCATAGGGACCACTACTTGAGGATAAGTGGTCCTGATGTTTCAAGCATCCATATAATCTTAGATATGTAAGAGAAACTACAGTCTGACAATAGCATTTTCAAAATATGGTTTTCAGAATTTATACTAAAATATATATTAATCTCTCACTTTGCGATCTCCTCATCACTTACACCCTTATTCTGGTATCAGAATGTTTCCACCCATCAGGTGTCAGCTGTCTTCTCACCACGCAGCTACAGGTTTATCAGGCAGAGGCAGTAGCTCCTTCTTCCCCATTTACGAAGAAGCTGTGCACACACTATCGAGATGGAGCCAGGGAAGGATGTTTTCTGTGTGGTTCTTCACTTTCTTCCCCTTTTTCTACAGATAGGATGTCAAGAGTTGGACCATTCTCATGCTCTTCTATTTTTGTCCTACACTTACATTAGTGTGTACATTAGGAATGCCTTCCCACCACTGAAGGGTGAGAACTGGGATCTGAAAGAGTCAGGGTTTCACACAACACAGTCCACTTTCACCAAGTACATTTTTTGTGGTAAAACATAAATAATCTCTTAATAGCAATCCCCAAAACTTTTGGCACATGATAATATAGTTTAAGTGACACTTACCTCTGAGTAGCAATTTTCCAGCATCCATACCATATTTTGTTTTTTAATGCTTTTTTAAAAGGTAATAAATATTGATGTTTGTAAACTGATGCACTAGAGAATATAATTTTAAAATTTTAAAAAATTATTCCAAGCAATTTTATTTTCATTTCCCAGCTTTTCTATCTGCTACAGGATTTCACAGAATCACAGAATGGTTGAGACTGGAAAGGGCCTCTGGAGGTCACTTCTTTGCAGTAAGGGCACACGGCTGACTCATGTTCAACTTGGTGACCTCCAGGACCCCCACATCCTACTCTGCAAAGCTGCTACATTTGTGTGGGATTATCCCTCCCCAGTTGCAGGGCTTTGCACTTCTCCTTGTTGAACTTCACAAAGTTCCTGTTAGCCTATTTCTCCAATGAGTTCCCTCTGGGTGGCCTCATGATCCTCTGGCATATCAGCCTCTCATCCAGGTTTGGTGTCATCAGCATACTTGTTGAGGGTACACTTTGCCCCATCATTCAGATCATTAAGAAAGATGTTAACAAGGATAGGATTCAGTATTAACCCCTGAGATAAGATGCTAGTTATGGGCTTTCAGCTCAACTTCATGCCAGTGATCTTGGTCTTCATGCCACCCTCTGGTCTTGGCCATCGAGCCTGTTTTCAGTACACCTCACTGTCTGCTCCTCCAGCCCATACACAACACGTTCTCTATGCATATCTTGTAGATAGCAATGTCAAAAGCCTTACTGAAGTCCAGGCGGACAATATTCACTACTCTCCCCTTGTCTACCAACACAGTTGTTTCATCATAGATGTTTATAAAATTGGTCAAATATGACTTCCCTTTGGTGACTCCATGCTGACCATTTCCAGTCACTTTCTTGTCCCTCAACTGCCTGGAAATTGTTTCCAGGATTAGTTGATATTAAATACGCCAAAATCATGGATAAAATTTTGCAAGAAAACTCATGAAAAATAAACACCAAAAACCATTAACTGCATTTTTCAAGTAATTCTTAACCTTTTTGCTTACCTCCCTCGTAACAGATGCATGGTACTTGATCTTCTAATTTTTAAGCAACAGAAAAGTTTAACTGTGACAGTAACCAAGCTTGTATCAGGCATAAATTGCCTGTTTCAGATTTTAACATCTATCCAACACAAATATAAATTTAAAATTATTGCTGTACTTTCATTAATAAGCTTATTATCCTGATTATAATTACTATAGTACTTAAAACTGTTTTTTCCTTCCTCCAATTTCCTCAACTTAAATTGATACAAATCATCAGCAGGCAACGCGCCTACTTTTGCCATCTGACAAGAGCATTAACTAGAGACAAGGTTGTTACAGGGTAAAGTACATGCGCAGTCATGTTACTCATTGCAAAACCACCCAAATGGTAAAGTAGGCAATGGAGGGCAAACCAGAAGGATCTGACACAAAACCCACCATACTTCAAACAAAAAGAAAGCTAGCATGGAATTCTCCCCCATGAAATACACTGTTAATTATCCATCAAGTAGTTTTGGTATCCCATCAGAAAATCACTGGAAAAACATTGCTTTAAAGCACATGTATTATAGGAGTATTTTGGGTTTCATCAATGTGCTTGATTTGTATTTCAGTGTTTTTCTTATGACAGCAGAATAACTAGAATTTAAGTGTGGAGAGTCCTTTTACTGTCATAGTTCATTTAATTTGGAAAGATAATGAGTAACCACACAGATAATTAACTCTTTTCCTACTACTTATGACCATCCTAGGAAGATCTGTAAGATGTACCAGCAAACCTTGCTGAGGGTTCAGGTCTCCAACTTTAATTTCATACATAGGTTGAAGGCATCTTCCCCTAGAACTACTTCTGTATTCTGTACCAAAACATGCTGCATGTTATCAGGAAGTTACTCAGATGGAATTAAGTTAATTATAGGCACAGGAAAATATCTGCTGTCTCTGGGAAGTTCTTAATCAGGACTCTTTCTATTCAGTACCTTAAAAAAGAGCAAAGTTAAAAATTTCCATCATAAGAATAATCAAGATTTACCAAGTCAGCATCCTGAAAGTGGAACACAGCAGAAAGTTGTGCTTTGTCTTAATCTTTTCAAGTTTGTTTTTCACTAAATGCAGTAATAGATGTTCAGTTCACGAAGGTACTTTTCATATTCCTGACCAACTCCATTGTGAATGTGTATTTGAGAAGGTAATTCCCACTGCAGTTTCTAAAGTCTGGTTGAAATGACAACAATCACCAAGGCTTCCAAAATTGCATCTGTAGTCCTTTGTGTTGAAATGGCAAATATTTTCATCTCCCATGGTGCAGCTTGCCAAAAGAAAATTCTAAACATACTAGGCTTAAAAATATCTTTACTCTAGTAGGTCCTTTCAAGAGACCAAACACATTCCACTATTCCTCTAGGGTGGGACCACTTGCAGAAACATAACTTTGTGAAGCCATCTTCACAAAGATCTGTTTCCTTTACAAGGCTTGTGCTGAAGCAGAATTAATACCAGATCAAGGGAAGAGAGAAACTGATTCAGTATGAGACAGGAAGTGATAGAAACCACTCTTGTTTAGTAGTGATATATAATATCCCTTCTTTTCTATAACAATGTAAACATACACAGTAAAGAGCCTGTAGATCAAGGAGTCTCGGGCTGCTTCAACCAGCCAACAGGAACCATCACAGTGGAGTCCCAGGAGTCAGATTTCACAGAGCAGAAAATTGCACATCTATGGTACACATTTAGTCCTGCTTCTTTGGAATCATCAATTAAAGCAGCAGTTTGTTCAAAACATTGGCTTTGATTCCCTAGTTATGAGGTTTCCACTTCCCAAGATAAAAATACCTGAGTTGTCATATTCAGAAGCAGGGCACACGGGGTAGCAATATCCTTAGAGATGGAGGGTTTGAAGTTGTGTAAGTATCTGTAAAAAGAGGCTAAACTTGAAATTCTATTTGCCAGCTCTACTGGAAAATAATTATATAAATGTATTTGTATACAAGCTCTAGAAAACAAATTAAACGACAGCAATTTTGAAGCAGAACACTCTGAATAACAGTGTAAAGGATGTTTAGTAACCTAAAAGGAGAAACTGCATTAAAATAATTTTGTTCTTTAGCACTCATTAAAGATAGCCAGACATCAAAGAATTTAGAAAAACAAGTTCACTTTTTTTAAACTACAGTTTAATCAGATTTAAAGACACAAATTAGAAAAAAACATTTATAGTCAAGTTAAAAACACCTTTAAAACAGAACAGCGTCCTGCTTCTGCAGCACTGCTGAGACAAATTAGAAATAAGTAATTATTAAAATATCACAATCACAGTGTAACTAACAGTGGTATTTTAATTTTACCATACACCAACACTTAGTTTATGGATCTGTTGAAAAATAACACTTTTTAAAAAATATATATTTTGGAATAATAAAAATGAAATTCACCGACAATGCATTATAATCTGAACCAGGAAAGGCAAATGTAGGAATACTGTAGCTATCCACTTTTAGGGGTGTTTTCTCACCTTAACATATGGGTAGTTGGAGGCATAACTACTTCTGCATTGAGGTAAAACTATTCCCTTGAACGTGTAACCAAGGCAGGAAAGAACAAAGTTCCATATTTTAAATTCTTAAATTGAATAACTTAATACAACATCTTTGAATAATGCTATATTTACCCATCTCAAACTATTTTTCATTCAATACTTTTTGAATGTTCTCTTCTAACTGATCTAGAACACGTCTGAGGTCTGGGGTTTAAGAAAAACTACCTAATTACTATCGATAGTTTTGACACCTTTGTCACAGTAAGACACATCAGAAGATTCTTCATAGAAATAGTCAACACCACTGGACAAAAGAAGGTACAAAGAAAAGAAGTAAGGGGAACTGATAAACACACAGAAAGGCAAAATATGCATAGGCAAATACTCCTTAAATCCCTGTGACAAAAGATTGTTGCACCTTTAGTACATAGTGTTGCACTATTCCGATTTCTGGTCTCTAGGCACCCTGCTTCTCTAGGTTTTGTTTCACACTACATCGTCACAGCTTGGAAGCCTAATCTGACTAGAGCGTGGCCCACAGCTCTCTGCTCATAGGACATATTGTAGTGAAACCTAAACAAAAATCCATCTTGGGGTACTTTCCCTCAGAGAATGAAAGGAAGGAAGATGATTGATTGTGCAGAGGTCTCTTTTGCCAAGACGTTCATTTGGAATAAGGTGCTGGACTGAGTCACTATTAATACAAAAACTTTCCTCCAAAAGTGGCCCTAATTCACATGTCAGTCACGTATCTGCAGTCAAATTTCGTATTCACAGCCTGCAGCAGAATATCCTGTAAGGGCTGAAACCCTTCACTTTCCACTTAAGTGTAACCAACAGATTCTATTTTCACTTTGGGAAGCAGAAAGCTTGGTACTCTGCACAGGGAGCCCAACAGCCTCCAGCAGATGCAGTCTACAACTGGAGGGCTCAACACTTGCCTCATGTAAGTATTGATATGGCCTA
>VYZX01024717.1:7333-17915 GCA_013401335.1 Brachypteracias leptosomus
CTAATTTGTAATCTAAATCTACCTTCTTCAGTTTGAACCCATTACTCCTCATCCTATCACTACAAGTGCTTATGAGGATAATGTGAAGATAAAAAACTTAAGACTGAAAAAAAATACCTGTTAAGTAACTGGAGCTACACCAACTTGAATTTTCTCCATATTGTGTGTTGGAAAGCACCCAAAGAGTAAAGTACCTTAAGAGAAAGTACCTTTTTCAAAGCAGATATTGCAGGTANTTTAATTAATAGCCAAGCTAGCTACAATTGAATATTCTTTAACTGGCATATATACTTTTAGGATTTACACATCACCACTAACACTTTAGCTTGAGCATGCTAAAATTATGCAGTTATTCACAGAAAGGAAAGCTAAAAAGGGCAAAAGTTGCAGCCATATGCTTCCTGGGAACTTAAACAGAAACAAAGTCTATTAAAAAAATACCAAGGTTATTCCTTTGCCCAGGCTAATCTGTCGTGCTCTGACAGCTCAAAGCTTGAAGGTACAAACACAATTTTGGAATAGAGAACTGCCGTAAGTCATGGATTTGCAAACGTGGAGCCGGCAAAGCAGGGAAGGTGAGAAGGCTGGGCTTAGCTTTAGATGTGTGTTTTTAGACTACCTTCCTCACCTTCAGTTTCTTATTTAAAAATGTATTTGTAGCCATGGAATTTTTACATGAAAGGACATTACTTCAGAACTTCACATAATTTATATTCCTTTCCCCCTAATCTTTGTATTAACTGTTTACAAAGAAAACCATAATAAATTATCACTGGCTAATCAGGAAAAGGCAATAATGATAATGTTTTATTTTGACATTTATGGTATCTCTTATATATTTCAACCTTATATCCAGTGAACTCAAATAATTTCAAGCACTTCCACATAGAGCACCCACAAAACTGTACCCACAAAGACTTTGTTAAAATACTTAGCGCATACAGGAGCTGTCAATATCTGCTTGGGATACTCCATCCAGACTTCCAGAAAAATTAATCTGCATAAGCCTATTCCCTCATGCCTTTTTTCTTCAGAAACCCTCAAACATGGTTAAAGCATAGACACTCATATTTTGGCCATGTGATGAACACTTGGCCTGTTATGTGAGGAGTTTGGTTTGAAGTACCTGACCAGCTTGGCAGAAAGAGCTTAGTCAGCATGATGTAAAGAGTCTGTTTATGATTAAAGGCAATTAAAAGTTTGTGCACCAATAACAGGGAGTTATGCAACCCCATGCTATTTCTTTTTAAGCTGAAAAATTCAATGCTTCTAGATAGGGTTTGTCACAGGCAACCGTTCTTCAGGTGTACATTTGCTCAGCCAAAGAAATCTGAATTTTCAAGAGACATTCATGAGAGCTCTACTCCTATTAAAGGAAGCTGAGTGGATGACTAGCCACTCTTTGTGAACCTCTCCCTTTAAGTTACACAATGGCCATACAATAGACCAGCAGGACCATAAAAGACCAAGAACTCTACTCCACACACTTTCTGTATCCTCATTTCCTTATCCATACACCTTCTCTGTTACCTTTAGCTCCTCTGCAGCTCCATCAGGGATAATTCCATTCTGTAGCTTTTCTAAAAAATGAGACTATATAGGCATATACAAAAAATCCACATTAGTGTAGCCCAGTGTCTCAAATGTGTTTTGGTTCATAAAACTCTTGGGAACTTAAAAGAGTCTGGGCAATACTTGTAGAGTCCAATGTAGTATGTATCAAACAGACCTGAGTGGTTAATCATGCCCTGGAAAGTCTTTCTGATGACCTTAGAAGTGTCTTTTGAACCTTCAAAGAAAGGGGACTCTGATGTATTAGCTTTTCTGAAACGATCAATTTCTTTGATGGCAACAATTCAGAAATGTTTTTTACTATCAAAGACTCCAAATAGCCAGCCTATGACCATTATTTTATATACTATTTTAATTGTTTTCATTACATAGGTCAATTTAATCTGCAGTGAATGAGTATTCATATAGCTTGACATGATCTTTTGGGGTATGAATTTTGATTTCATAACATGATGATTTCCCTGGAATTACTCTCAATTTAAACTGGTGAAAAATCAAATCAGAATGAGCCCAAAGTTTTTATGAAACAAAGAGATTTTCTTCAATTTTGAAGGGACATGCTTATATATTCATAGGCTGAATTGGCTGTGCAGCAATCATCTCACATTTTGCAGCTTTCACACTACCTGAATACAGAAAATGAGGAATTTCTGCAACTCATACAGGTCTCATTATTAAGTGATGCATGAATGCTCTCATGTGCACAGTCTGCAGCACTGAGGAGATATGAAAAATTAAGAATGGTATAAAATTAACACAGAGCTTGCTGTTCCTGTATCTCTTAGCATGTAATTTAATGATTAATTCTCCTGAGGATAGACTGTGTCAACTGATCAATGCAAATGAAAACTGTTGACTGGTTAATACCTACAGTGATGCTTTGAAAAGAGGCTGTGACTAGAAAGTCTTAAACATCAGAAGTTAAACTTGTATTCCATTAACACAGACCCTTTCATTCTCCTTTACCCTTCACTCAAAAGAAGTCTAGTGTGCCTGTGGAAACTAGGAAGCACACTCAGTGCTGACAGGTATCCTCTGCAACCCGGGTTATGTCAATAGGGTTTGATGGGACATCAGCCTGTGTTGAGTATGTCCCTATATCTTCTGTAAACTGTCTCATTCTTCATCTCTTGTGTGAGAATACAGTTTTCTGTACTTGTTGCAATATATCCACTCTCTAACTTGTTTCTGAGAGGCTGAAAGTGTCATATTGGATTTAAAGCGGGAAATAATAAGGATTTTGTTATCTAAATCTCTTTCATGGATATGTTAAAAAACACTGTCTTGGTTTGAGTTAGAACAGAACTATCTCTGTTCAGTGATGTTAATATTCAGTTAAGTCTCTTTTAAGTTACTGCACTTTCTGAAGTTAATGGCATATTTTTGCAGGCAGTATCTGCTTCTAGTAGTGATAACACTTAATATTTAAAGTTAGTATCAAGCATTGGTGTGCAGAAAGGGTCTTGTTTTTACTTGTTCCTGTAGAGATCAAGGTCACTGCTCAATCTCCTGTGCCACGCTGGGGTGCAGAAAGTAAAAGGCCACACCTGCGGGAAGGAGTGGCCAGGACAGGTGACCCTAAACTGATCAACAATGGATTCCATCCCTTATATGTCATATTTAGCATAAAGTTGAGGGATAACAAGGATGAAGCTGTCTTCTTCAATGGCTGGCTTCTGAGGAGGACTTCTTCCGTTGTTCTGCCTTTGNTCAGTTCTATTCTATTCTATTCTATTCTATTCTATTCTATTCTACCATGCAAGATCAGCTACTGACCCTTAACCCCTCACTACTGATATGAAATTGATCTGAGAGCTCTTGGTGAATCTTCATTAGGAAATTTTCTTTATTAACATTGCATTATTGGTCACTACTGCTCTT
This sequence comes from Brachypteracias leptosomus, assembly GCA_013401335.1. Lineage (NCBI taxonomy): Eukaryota > Metazoa > Chordata > Aves > Coraciiformes > Brachypteraciidae > Brachypteracias > Brachypteracias leptosomus. The sequence goes on from VYZX01024717.1 coordinate 10,787, forward strand.
GTCCTTTATTAGTTTGTTTCTATCAGTTGGTGTTACTCTGAACCTCCAGCTGTTTATTTCTCATTCCACTGTTTTCTGTTTTCTTTATAGTCTACAGATCTTTATAGTCTTACATTGTGCTGATAAACATTTTGCAGTTTTCATTTTTTTCCACTATATTTATTTCACGAACTATCACTTGCAAAAAATTTCACATGACTGGATGTATAAAATCTCTCTTGGTTGAAGATTGCAGGAAGCCATAATCATTCAGAAAGTCTTGACAGGTACCATCAACTTATATACGTTCCCATTTTTTTCTGAGAGCTTCCTTGGTTTTAGGCTTTTAATAAAAACCTACATTCCTTATTTTTTACAGTTAGAAGAATGAGGGATAATATAAAATGAACTTTAAGGGTAGAATAGAATTGAGAGCAGAAAATGTAAAAACTTTCAACTGACCGTATACTCAAAAAGGCAAAAAGTCCAGTACAGTATGGTATAGTGTAGTATATAACTATCTCATGAAAAATCTGTTCTACCTAGAAATGATATCCAGTAATGATGACATTCCTGCTAAACTGGGCGATCTATTGAGAAACAGAAATAATTCCTGATGCATATATTTCCTTCTTTCTACAAGAACATTGTGCAACCATCGTGAGCATTTATATGTCATATATGATGTACTTCAGGGGAAATTGAAAGCTACTACCCCAAGCTCAGTGACCTCATGACCCTGAAAGCTCTATCAGACTTTTACATTTGGATGCACATGTAAGTTGGAATACAACTCTCTGACATTTTGGGATGGACAGTACCAGCAGCAGCTCTATATGGTCCTTTGTTTAAATTGGTTGTGTTCTCCAACAGCCGAACACCAGAAAGAGACTTTAAATGCATCTAAGTTTTTTTTCAAAGCTACATTAGCAATATAAGCTATGTTGGAATAACCTCTGGCATGTGTGATTGTTACTGTTGGATGGGTCATTGCAGAACTTATCACAAATCTGCATCCAAAAGTCAACCCAAATATTGCCTATCAGCTGCAATGCAAAAGTTGAGGCTAGTTTTGAAAAAAATTACATGGCAGGAAATCATAAAGAGCTGATCTGAAGCTGACAGCTGCTGAATCTGTTTCTGAAACTCTTTCCAAGAGTGATTATATTAGGAAGAATAACAAACTTTATATGGTCTTGCCCTGATCAAATTCCTACCTAGTTTAAGTGATATGAAAGTTGTTTTGGTTAACAAAGAAGCAGCAGCACAGATTGTGTTAGATATTGTAGACCAATCAGTGGCAAGATGGCTCTTAAAGAAGTTTGTTGTTCAACACAAATCAGGTTACTCTGTATGAAAAGTCCATAGTTTTGTGTCAAGGCTGACGAATTGCATACATAGACTGACAATAACCATATGTGCACAGGTGGAAGCAGTTTCTGAAAAAGCACTGGTTATAGGGAACTGGTCAAGACTACAGATCAAACACTGTAAAGACATATGTCAATTCTTAGGTTTACATGCTCAATATCTGTGTTGATATGATTGACAAATATGTGCATGGTTTGAGGAGACTGTTGCTGTTCTAGACAAGCTAGGATAAATGGGGTTCAGCATCTTTATAATGATCTGGAAAGATGGTTAGATATTTGATCCAGGCAGCAACCTCCCAACTACATGACTGCATTAACTTCTCTACCCAATTGATGTTGATGAATCTTGTGTCTCTAGGCATTGTGTGATATCAAAGACTTAAGGGAAAGGAGAACGTGACAGTAGCTGGCTTGGTCTTCTCTTAGATGTCCCAGACTGAGTGATGCTTTTGTGGAAAAAAAAAATTGTGGAATCTTAATGTCACACTGCATAAAGTGAAGAAAAACAAGTACCATTTTTATGGCTTGAAAAATCCTGAAAGTGTAGCTAAGGCCATATGTAAAGATGTGAGCCAACCTGGATTTCAGAGCCTTGTGGTAAAAATGTCCTAGCCAAGAAAATTTTGTTCAGTCTTGAGATAGACAGCTCTGTGGTGGTATATATGGAACAGGCCTTTCCAGTATAGTAATAACCTAACAGTAATCAAAATAAAAATTCAGTTAATTATATGAAGATATAGAAATTATTGTGAATTGTTTTCTAGTACTAAAATCCAGCTTGAGAGTGCTCAAAATCCTTTCTGTATTTTCTTGTCTTTCATTAAAATAGTTCTGAGTCCACATTGGCTCTTATAAAACACTGAGAAGGTTTTTTGAATCTCTATCTCAGCAGATAGTTTTGATTACTTCAGCAAGACACATCAGGCACACTGAGAAAGCCTGGAAACCACATTTAACTTTGAAATTCATTCTTACTGCCCTTGTTTTGGTCACTACCAGTAAGTAAATTCTGTACATCTGAGGAATTTTTTCAAGGAAGGTCTACATAGAATACATATAGATTATGTGCTTGGGAACCAATTGTGTAACCTTCATACACATTAATGGATAACATATTCCCAAACTTTCCCTCCAGCATAAATATTGGCAAAACCTAACAAGTTTGTTAGATAAGGAAAGTTTAATTTGCATGTATACATTAGCATTTTGTTTACTTGTCTTGTTTACTGTTAAATATGTTAAGATCCTGCTGCAGCCAAGGTAAAGGCCAGTTTTTGAGATGTCTTCAAGGTCTGTGGAATGTTCTCATATTGCCATTGGCTGTTACTTCATTGACTAAGTTTCCCAACAGCTTCAAAATAAACAAAATAAGTTCTCATATTGCACAGAGACGTTGTTGCCACCAAAAAATGTTTTTATGAATATAGTAAAAAGATTCATGACAAAAATTTCTTTTACACTTCCTGACCTGGCTGCTCTCATAGTGTTGGATGTGTTATATTTATGATCTTATAGCATCAAAAAGTATATTAGATGCTTTCCAAAATGTGTGAGCTCATGATCTTTCTGATTCCAAGACAAAAAAAAAGTGGTTCAACTATTTAGACATCAGGATTTGAAATAAATCTGTGGTGGTGTAAAAAGAACCATCTGATGGAATCAAGAGCTTGCATATGAATGTAATTTTTCATATAAAACTTTTCTTAGATTTTATTATTTTAAAGATATAAACTCACGAGCCAAATGTAGTTTCAAATACTCAAGACATATTTTTTCTTCCAAGAGTTTCCTCAGAATATGTGTGCTTAAGTCATACTTTTTAAACACCAGGATGTTTGAGGCTGTTAAGAGAGGATCATAGAAAACATTTAACCTGACTTGCATTTCCCAGACTATTTAATGCAGGAGCTCCTGTGTGTCTTCATTGTATGGTGGGTGATCAAATGATAAAGGATGATGGTATTGAGGAACACGTAAGTTACTTAAATAAGTGTGTCACTGATGATCACAAACATTTTCCAACAAAATTTGCATCACTACCCAAAATACGTACTGATGATGGTCCTCCTATTCCACAATGTTCCAGGATATTCTTGCTTGTATTTATAATATTGCTATGCATAGAGTCTTCTACCTTTTTTTATCCAAGTATTCATTGCTATCTATTAAAAGGCAGAAGATGAAAGGAGCTCCCTCTTAAACAACTCTTTCTTGCAAGGCTTTGATTCATTGTAGGAGAGCTGTCTGGGCTTTTCTACATCATTCATCAGGAGCACAAAAGGGATTCATCTTACCTAGCTGTAGGCATCCCTGCTATTAACAGCTATAGCTGAGTTAGTCTCTCTAGTGGGTTCATAATAACTGGAGGGAAATGGTATGCAACAGCTGGTCTATTCTAGACATCTACTCAGAATAACATCCATCACAGAAACACTAGAGATGCTAATTTGTTCACTGATTATGAGAAGAATCTAAGGCCACTATGTGTCTGAATTCAAGATACTGGCATTTACTCAGATGACTTATTAGTCACTCAGTTTATATTGTCAGCAGAGAATTTGTTCTACTGCTTAGAGTAGAGCAAGTTGGTACTCAGTATAAATGTCTCCAGCAGACAGGCAAGCCTCCTACACAGCATATAACACTGGTCTTTCAGAATGATAGATGGATTGGGTTTGATTGACAAAGAGGCTGTGAGAAGGATTTAGGCTGGAAGAGTAGTTAAGGAAAAGATGCAAATGTCATTTTTAGCTTTATGCATGAGAAAGCTGACAGCTAGCCATACTTTTTGTTCAGCTTTGAATATTCTTTGGTAACCCAAAATAAGGATAAGCTTATTTTTCAGAGTGCTGAGAGTTTCAGCTATCTACTCTGAAATATCTAATTAGTATTTAAGTAAAAGCATCCTGACATTTTATAATGTGCCGAGCACCTAAAGCCCCTTTACAATTCAATGGGAATTGTTAGCCAGAGCCTCTAATAGCCAGGCAAAGGAGAGGTTCAAGAACTAATTTTAGGTACTGAAGACAAAGTCTGGGCCCAAGAATCTGTAGCATTTCTAAGCTAATATAGTTATCTGGGATGAGAGATATTAAGAGGCTATAATCAGAACTGATGCAGAAATCCAGGGCTTTCAGAGAGTCTTGACCTTTTGACAATGGAAACTATTATTCAGCTACTTCAACGTGTAAATGTCTAAGAGCAGAACTAAGAATCCATAAGAGCTGTAACCATGAAACTACAAAGGATACAGTGCCAATGGTATCCTACAGTAAAAGGCTTTAAAAAAAATTCTAATAAATGATAACATTAACCTGAAGTATGACAAAAATAATTTAAGAGTTTTCCTGGATTAATGCAAAACTTTAGAAAACGCAAATGATTTACATCTGTCTTTCACCTGCATTTTGCAGACCCATTGTCTTGCACAATCTAGAATAGAATTTTTGCACAGGTCTGGAATGTAGATTTATTTAATAGATTACAAATATTTCAATGAATCCTTCATAAGCATTTCTATAATAAAGAATTAATCATAAACATGCATTTTATGAGCTTCTTTTATGTGCTTATACGAGAATTTTTGAATCCTGTCTGGCCAGTGTCCTATTCACAATGACTACAACAGGCTTTAACATGCCCTCAGGGAGGTGTCTATTTATGGTTCATTAATAAGGGCTATTTTCCAAAGAGTTAACTGTTATATAATCATAAAGGACACTAAAAACTGACCTCCCAAGTTTTGTGTTGGGGTTGTTCAATGTTTTCTGATGGCATGAAAACAGATGAAAACATCTGTGCAGCTCTAGCTTCTTTTCTAATTAGACAGCTTTCATTTATTTGCTTTTTCTTAAACCATGCAAATACATTTTGAAATTACATTATTTTATTTGGATTCTCTTGAGTGTATCAGTGAAACGTAAATTACAGTAGTTAGCCTTCTGTCTATCTGCAGACATGTAGCATTGCTCCTTCTTTTGTGTGGCTGTGAGTGGCAAGCTGGGAGTTGTCTGGGGACCTCAGGATGTAACTGTGCCTGAAATGTCATTAAGGGGAATACTATGCAGCAGGAACAGCAGCTGAGAGATGAAACTGCTTTCTTGTGATATCTGTATCACATCTGAGAAAAGAAGGAAGTGTGACAGTCCTGAGGCTGGGCAGGAGACTGCTCAGTAGGCCCAGCAAGTAGAGGTGCATTTGCTGATCTTCAGTGGTACAAAGCACATTTGGCAGCAGAAGCATCTACTGAAGCTTTGCTCTGAAGCGCTGCACAAAACACCCAGGGTAACAACTCCTGTCTCAAAGATCTGTATGACTTTGAGCAAGGTGCTAGTTTCCTTTGCCAGTTTGTGAAATAGTAATGCCAATACATAATTATCCAGTCTACTGTGAAAGGATAGTTCTGTTTGCAAGGGGCTTTGAGCTTCTGGAATAAAAGTTGCCTAGCAAACAAAAAGTATTATGACTGCTCTAAAGCTGAATGATTTACCAAAACTCGTAAGGGAAAACACCCTGCTGGAGACTGTATAGTGCCTCCAAATACACCTTTCTATTTCTATTTCTCAGGGGTATTTATTGCTTTAAAATTCTTTGTGCAGGTGTGAGGAGCAATGAGGTGACCAGATCTTGTGTTATTTCTGCTAGTAGGTGATAGAATTACCCCTAAAGGAGAAAGTCTCTCTTTTCTTTTTCCTAGTTTTCCTCCAATCTCACAGTGTAGTTCTTAGCAATGAAAAATTAAATTCAATAGCACCACACTGTGTTTTCCTTTTCATCTTTGTAAAACAAATACTTAATATTATACTCTTTTGAGATCATCTCATAATAAGAGAGCATAAGTATCTACATTGCTCCATAGTAAAAGTTATTAAATAGCATTGCAGGCTGCATTCTCAGTCATTACTGCACAAGTAAGAAAGAATGCATTTTTTCATGCTTTTTGTTAAACCTTCACATATAAATTAATGCATAAGGGCTTAATGGATTATTAATAGATATTTCAATAAATAACAAATTATAGACTTCATCAGGTCAATATTTTGCAAGTTATCATACCCCTTATGTACATGATGTACTTACAATCATCTGGTACATGTACAACTTAGACCTGTAATATTCTCTTAACATCTATTAATCACTTAAAATAATTTATAAATGTAATATATGAATGACATGTGGTTTTTAGGATATGAAAAATAGAGATTTTAGGTTTCTTAAAAGGAAAGTTCTTGGTTGTGTGTTCAATATGCTCAGCATCTAATTTGATTTGTAGCTTCTCTTGGTTTATGACAAAGTGATCTTTCCTTGACAACTTTCCTTTGACAGTGCCAATACTTGCAATTGCTTGTTCGTGTGTGAATACTATTTGATAAGTCTCTATATTCATATGCTGTCACTCTGCAACAGTAAATAAACCACCATCTTCTTCAGACATGAGTAGAATCAGATCAGAGCTTTCCTTTTCACAGGAAGATAAAGTACAATGCTGAAGGATAATATTGCTATGTTTTTGGAGCATTGTGAACTGAGCTGATGAGGAAGTAATTAAAGACAGGAAAAAACAATCCCACTGAATCCATCTCAAAAAACCCCAAACAGGAATCAGAACAGCTTTTCATATGTAGAAGCTTGATTTAAAAGCTCTGAGGGGAAAGGAGTAAAAGAGGCTTTATTTCTGAGCAATGTACAAAATCAATGGATTAGTCTGAACAGGCATTATTAGCTCCTGGAGCCTGGAAAAAGTGATTCACATCTGCAGGAGATCAACGGACAATGCG
>VYZX01024720.1:2179-27145 GCA_013401335.1 Brachypteracias leptosomus
CAAATGGCTTTGCTAATTAGAATTTTTTTAGTGGTTTTCCCTACTCAAGTTCTTGCTTTGAAAAGTTCACTTAATTCTCCGCATTTTTCCTTCATTATAATTCTGTAATAATTTGCATATTGACTCATGGACACTTTAAGAAATATATATCTTTGACTCAGAGTTGTCACTATTTACCCATTTGATGATTAGTTTTGCTCTGGACTGCAGTATTTGCACAGTTCCCTTGTTTTTATGTATGTGTGCTAGACTACTGATTTCTATAAACAAGAAAGTCCTGGTTTTCAGGTGTAATTGCTTTGAAGAAGGCAATCTTAGTGACTTGCAGAGAAGATAAAAATATTGAAACCATGGCAACATCCAAAATTCCAAGCTGATGCCCAACTTTACTCTTTTGAGAAATGCAACCTATTCACTATGCAGAAATGAACCTAAACCAGCTGTAGCCTATGAGTGGAGGGACTGGCTCAAAACAAACTAGAAAATCCAGCTACTCTGCCTATCTTCTCAGCTGACAAAAGGGATTTCAAAGGTAGCCAATTCTCCTCCATTCACATAATTTCTAGATCCAGCATCACCACAATTTCCTGTTCTTTCTGTGAGTCTTCCAACAAGCTTTCACACCCTCAACTCTTTTATAGGCATACCGAAGTAGAAAGTTTCTGTTGCAAATTTAGGGGCTCTTTTTTGTTAGATTCTGTATGGTATTCTGTGAAGATAAATTCATCCAGAAATATAAAAGTCTGGCCCAATATAATGATCATGTTTCTAGGGAGAATATGCAGTTATACACGATCTTAGCTTCATAGGTTCAGCAGCACAAGGTAGATGACAAATACTTTTGTGGTGTTTAGATTTTGTCTGTCAACTCTGTTATGTTCAGAAGGCTGATTTTCAGGCACAAGATACACCACAATTCACAAGTGAGGCCTGGTGAGGATTAAGTCTATGTAGAAGTGTATCCACTGAGTGAAAAAGAGAGGAGTCTGTTTCAGAAATACCAGACTATAAATAAGTTTTAACTGTATACAAATTGTTGGTTGCTGCTGTTCTAGTTCTTCCTTTCTCCCTTCTTGGCATTGTGTGACCCACCCTCTGAAAACAGTAAAACGCAAAGTGTATTAGTGTCATTTCACTGTTAATGTTGGAGGAATAATTGCCACTGAATCAAATGCTAAAATGAATCCTACATTAAATATTCACCTCTGAGGATGCCTGTTGATGGCTTCTGTCAAATAACCAGCAAGAGCCTGTCATTGGAAAGCCTACATACAAAGTCAGACTGAGATACAGTCCTCCTTCCCACTCTCTGCTCTTTATATTGGGCTTTGTAGTCCATGTGTTTATAATGATGAATGCATCTCTTTATTGAATTTATTTATAAAATCAGTTCAGTATGTAAAAAATCATGCACTGACCATTATGTGCTGCAAAGCTGTCCCTTTAAAAAAGGATTCCTTCTACAAGAAGACCATACAAGTCTTTCAGAAGAGAACAAAAAACAAGAGATCAGATTTTGGCTCTTTCTACCTTCCTAACTGCTCCCACTTCTATTATTTACACATTTGGGGATGTGAAGAAGAGTGAGTCCAAGACAGCAAGACAGGAGGGAGCTGTTGATGCCCCAAGGCACGTATGCTGAAGAAACAGCAGAAAACCATGTTTCTGTTACCAGTAATGTTCAGCATCTGGAACATGTCTGTGGTGGGGCAGAGGCACTGATAAGGTCCATCAGCCTTGCACTGCTCAGGACCATATTCTCAGTAGCTCTGTGTGAAGCTATGCCATACTATATAAATCTTAATCATACGCAAAAAGATTTGGCACTTCAGAAGAACAAGTGCAACAATTTTCGGTTTGATGCAGCAATCTTCCACATGAATACTCACATCTAGCTTCTTTTGTTCGACCAGTTCTGTATCTGCTCCAGGAGCAGTCTTCTGTCAGTTGATGATGTTTCCTGAAAATTTCCCTGAAACCAAGAGGTGTTGATAGGACAACTGACACAGATTAAGTCAGGCAGTGCTCTTTCACATTCTGTCCCTGGCAGGGACTGCTTTGGGCTGTGGAACTCGGTGGTTTCAGCCAGCCAGGTAATGAAATTTCATCCAGACAGTCCACACACCATTTGCACCGTATCTCCAGCATGTACCAGGGTCCAAAATAAACTCTTAATATCTTTTAATAAACCTAAGACTTTTAACATAGTACGTTAGAGGAAGAGAAGGAAAGGCCAAAGGCCCTACAGCTTTGAACCAGGAGCAGCTTTGCATTTTCACAAATATAAACCATGTCTATCTGTTTAAAAACATGAAACTGTAAGATAAACACATCTGCAGCTGTTTGTTTTTCCAAACCACAGGAGCCCTTTCTTTTCCAATTCCCCTTCTGTCAAAAATTTGTTTGCCTCTACTTGAGGATGAGAGTCTTCAAGAAAAGGGGGATATAAGTGGCTCTAAGGAATGAACTTTAAAAATGAAAATACAGTAATTAGCCACAGAACGTAGGACCAACAATATTGCTCAAGAAATCACATGACAAAACACTGCAACTAATCACTTAAGTGATAACTGTTTTCAGGGGAAATTTTTTCATTCCTTGAATGAAATTTTGAAGAATGAAATTTTGGCCTAGATATTCTTGTGTGAATAAAGGCTGCTAGCCTGATTCCAAACTCCCCTGCAAGTAGGAGTTACAGGACCTGAATCCAAAACTGGGAAGGAAACTGGGGCATTTTATTCTATTTCTTATACAGATAAGTCAGGAAACTGTGTGGGACTCAGCTAAGGCCCTTCATCTTTTGTTTGCTTACTCATTACTTTTGTATATTAAATTAATGAAGAGGAAACAAAGCTCCCATTTCTGACTCAATTCCCCCATTACAGAGATTCTTGTGTTCTGATGAGAGGTATGAAATGCCTGTTTTGGGATGCCTGGTTAGAACTGGGCACATATATCACTGCCAACATTAGCTCCTGTCCAATCACCCCTTCTCCGAACAGTCTCATGATGATGATTTGAACATTATGGCATGAAAGAGGATTTGACAATGCTAAATCTTTGACCTCTGGGAGGGGAAATTGTCATCTAAATTAGTCTCTGAGAGTTTACCTGATCTATGCTGAGTCTTTGGTGTCAGTAAGGCAAACTTTTACTTTTTGAAGTTGTGATTTCTATACAGTAACAGGCTGATTTGCAAAGGGCCAGCAGTGCTGAAGGAAAATGGCTCAGAAATTCAGGACATGTCAAATAACAGCAGAACTTTAACCATCAGCACTCCGTTTCTATTGGTCACCAAGGGACTGTTCTCTTGAAAATCATTAGCCCTTGAAGGTACTGTTAGTTTTCTTCAGATTCTGGTCTGCAGAGTTAGAAGCACTATTTTAAGACATCTAGAGCTATGACTAAAGTTCCTTTTTTATTTTAAAGAATGCAACCCACAGACTGCAAGGAAAAGAAGACAAGATGGGAAAAGGATGTCTTGAAAGAGTTCTTTTAAAAGTTATGGCTGATATCCTTCTTAATTCTTCTTACTCAAAAAAATGGAGATCACTGCTAGAGATGTGACTAGACTGAATGACACTTATTAATCTTTGCTGCATTATTAGAGGTTTCTCTAGATGTCTAATTTTTCAAGCAACATATAATGCATACCATCATTGTAAAGGATTCATTTTCCAAGCTATAACAGCTGAAGTTTATGTCTGTGAATACAAATAGAAAGTCCTGTCTGTTGGAATTTGAGCAGTACCTTGCAGCTAGACAGTTCACTTTGCATTCTGCTTGAGGATAAGTTATTTAGTAAACATAACTTTACCGTTTACATAAAGCTGATTCAGTTACTATTGAATGTCAGTCTTGGCTGAAGGCCTCTGGCAGAATACTTTCTCAGAATCATTGCTATCTTTTGAGCAGATATTTCATTTACAGTGTGATAAATTCCCTGAGTTTTCTAGAGTTTTTTTTCAATTTATTCCAGCAAGGATGAAATCAACATCTTACCCTTTATATTTCATTTTAATAAATAATTTAGAAAAAAAAGTCCACAGAAAACTAAATGTTGATGCATTTCACTTTGTGTTGTTTATGAGATTAAATTATTTTGTTAGACTTTCCATGGACAATGAAACCAAACATCTCACATAGAATGAAGTCTGCCTTTGTATATTGGTATTGCAATTAGGTTAATCATTTTAAGGTAGCTTGATGACTAGCTAGTATAACACAGGAAAATTCAGATAATGTTTATGCTGCGGTAAAGCAACAGAAGTTTGAAAACTCTAATGGGAAGCTGAGATTAGTTATGGAGATATGATTCTGCACCACAGATTGCTGTCATAGTCAAATTATATCATCCACTAGGAACGAAGCTAATGCACTGGATATAAACAGCAAATAAGTCAATCAACACTAGTCAAAGGAGTTATGAAAACACTGTGTACTCAAACATATGCTGCTTCAAAATTAAATCATGGCTTCTACTGCTAAACAAACATATGACAAAAGAAAATGCCCAACACAAGAATATTAACAAAATAGATGCTTGGAAAATCGATATTTGCCTGAAATAATGGCTCTACTCTGGAAGTGAAATAGTCATAAATATAGAAGTAGTATGAAATAGTAGTAGAAAATAACGTCATGGGATTCAAAACTGGGCTTGGCTTGCCTGGTTGTGGTGGCCTTCCCCTGCTGTGCTGCTGTGCCTCTGAACCCCGCTGGAAACTAAATCATAGAGTGGAAAAAAATAAGTTTGAAAATGACGAGTATGATGCAGATATATTTGCTATTACTTAGATGATCTGTTCTGGATAAGTAAATGACTGCGAGTGAAACTGTACAATGAATGTGAAGCTGTATTAGAATAGTTCAGAGCAGCACTAGAACAAACGATAAGAATAATTATTAGCTATTCAGATAAAGGCTGCCATAATAAGGAATTAAGAATTGAATTACAAACTATAAAGTGTGGCAAAAGGAACTGAAAGCTGTGCTTTGCAGATAATAGCTATTTTTTTATATGCACATTTATAAAGGTTACTTTGAAATGTTTAATTTCTGTAGCAATATGTTATCTTGCTTGTCTATGCAGTGTTCTGGCTTGACTTTTAAAAGTAGGAAATATTTTGTAAGTACCAAAATAAATTAGCCACTTTGCACTTAACCACTGTTCAGCCCACAGTTTATAGAATATTTAGACTTAGTGTAATCACTTGAGAGAAACGTTGCTGATGTTGTTAGCTCCAAGAAATGCAATTGAGGAACTTAATGCTAAAACTTATTAAACAAATATTGCGTCTGCATTGTGTTCCAGAACACATGCCAAGGGAGAATTAAGGAGACAAATACCGAGGAGTCTCCTAAATTGTGTCATGCTTTGATCCAAAACCCATTAGAGTGAAGGAAGTCTCTTCAATGTCTGTAATGGCTTTTGAATGAGGCTTGTATTGATTTTATACTATGCAAGGAAACCATACCTCCCAGAGCCTAAGGAGAAGCAGTCTAAATCTTTTATTTTCAAAAGGTCAGTTTAAGAAAAACAAAACACCTTCCTTATTTCATAGAGCAATCTTTGATGGAAATTTTAGGGCAAATTCAAATTAAATCTTTGAAAACTTTGGAACTGTTGTAGAGCTCAACAGGTGTTTACCAGAGAACCCAGTTCCATGAGTAATTCCATGGGGATAGTTTTGGGAAACCTGATAAAAACTTATTCTCAAATACTNGGCCTGCAATTAAATAGCAGGTCTAACCCAAAGAGTTAATTAGTTCAGTACATAACTCCTCTTTTTCCACTTACATAGATGCAGCACCACAAAAACAACTGCTGTAATTTTATAAGTAGCTTATTTTATTGAAGCACCTAAACATAAACTGTGTATCTGAAGGTGTATGTGGAAATATATAAAATTTAAGTTTTCTGTTAGCATTAATAGAACTTTTATGCATATTTTGCCATTTACAACAATGTAATCACTGAGGCTAAAGGTCTGTATATTTGAAGTTGTAGACAAGTATCAATAATTGTTTATTCTATACAAAAATGCTTCATGGGGTCAGTTCATGAACAACTACAATAACCTTTGCCAAACATGTATTGGAAGTTGCTTGCATTTTTCAGTTGAGTGACTCTGCACTGATGTAATTCTCAAACAGCAGCATCTTTTAGTGGTTAGAAATCACTGTCTTCTAGCTGAATGTTTATGATATATCATTATTGTGAATGCACACTCTAAATGTGCTGGAAAAATACTAGCAGGTGTAAAGCTACATTTTTTCATTCATTGTTTTAGTGTAGTGCTTTGGGGACGATATCTTCCTTCCCTGGAGAGCAGGGGATGTGTTCAAAAAGCTGTAAATACTTGACGAACAATGTGGGAAAACTGCTCTCCTGTTAAAGCCAATCTGGGAGAAGAGTTCCCTGATTAAGATGCAGATTTGATGTGCAGTGAAATCTGTTCTTTGTCACATTTTCATCTTGTAAGGTTCACGCTGTTGTCATTGAAAGCTTAATAACGTTTGAGTCACAGTGACATATTTATGTACTGGTTAGAAGTGTCCTGAGAAGTAAGTTTATAAAGTCACATTAGAACAATGCAAGGAATGAGCTTTCCCAGATCAGTTGTTAGAAGAAGAATATGTTCCGTACATGAATATACACAGTTATGTAATGTTTGAAGCCTTCCCCAGTGCCCAGATGTCTCCTGTTTTCTACATTTTTTAATTCAGAACATCTGCTATGAACATCTCCTTTCTCTTTTTACAAGAGCAAGAAATGTAGGCAAAGAATACTTACCTGCATTGCTTTCAAGAGATAGGGTAATAGGATTTGCCATAGAAATTTCCTGCCATGTGGATAATTAATTACGTTAGTTACCTACAATCACTCTGATTTGTTTATTGTTCTTGACATCTGTAACGAGCACATACGCTGACAGCTCTGAGAATTTCTACTGAGAAATCTATCATACAATCTGTTTGGTCCAAGGGCTGTGCTGATGGAAGTGCCAGTCATATTAGGGATGATGAAAACAGACTGATATTATGCAAGACTTGGCCGCTTGCTGCTCTGTTGCCTCAACCTACAGTAAATGTGTGGGTATATATTGCCATCCAAAAGCTTCCCAAGAGGCTGTGCCTTTTAGCCATTTGTAAAACACAGTCTGCAGAGGTTCCTCCTGAAAAGTCAACACTGAGGGAAGGAGATCTCCCTTTCCTTCCCAGAGTGCTTGTGTGACTCTACACAGAACAAAGCTTGATCAGAATCTTACTGACTGCCACTTGGTACTGGCTTGTGTAGACACATAGGAGTGGGACACAGCACCTGTGGTGAGAGCAGCTGGAGGCTCAGCTCCTGCCTCCTCTGGGGTCCCAGGAGGGAGCTCACCCCTCTGCACAAGGAGCTGCTTGGCTACCAAGAAGAGAGAAAATGAAATGTCTTATCCAAAGGTTAATGGTGGAACCTCTGACTCCCTTTGGTCACAAAACCATGCACATCATTAGTTTTATATTTTTCCAAAGATTTGTGGTTATAATACACACTGGAAATTTCTGCTGTTACAATATCTCTCCATTCCTCTGTTCTGTTTCTTGCACAAAGACCAGTCATGCCATGCAACACTTAGTCCCAATGTGCTCATGCCTTGTGTGTTTGGAAGAAACTTGTACATTCTTATGCAATCCAGAGACCATGTGAGCAGCAGTGGTACTTCAGCCTTCCATCAGAGGAGAAGCTCTTGAGTCTCCTATAAATCTCAACCAGATGATTGATGTCTGACATTTTTCCTGTGCTTATTATGCCTCTGTAGGTGACAGAGTAGCCAAAGAGATTATCCAAGACAAGCTTAAAGGCATGCATGTCTTAAAATGATATGAGAGGAGACAGCTGTTCTGAGCTGACCTGAGTACAGCACAAACTTCCCACACGCATCTCTTGATGCTGCAAAAAATTCCCTTTCATCCACAACATAAAACATCCCCATGTGACCATAATGTGTATTGGTCAAACCTAAGTTTGCACAACTTCACCTATTGTGTAAAGCAATAAAAACAACCTATGGAGAACAAAAGATGACAAAATTGTAAATAATATGAAGAGCAGTTGGGACTCAGCCCAGATAATGCTCAGTAGAACACCAAGTCCTGCTTCAGTCAACCTTAGCCAAAGATGAAGCTCAGCTGTTCCAGTTGGTTCTCTCTTTCCTGGGAGTTAAGGCTGAATTTCCACTGGCAGTTCATGAAAAAGCTCTCCAAAGAGAAGCAGTTCAGGACACTTCCCAATGCAGCCAGGTGGAGTACAAGAACAGTGAGAGAGGAATAATGAGATTTTTCAAAACAGGAAATTTGAACAAATTTCATTAGAATTTATATTCTCATGTCTCACAGGTCCTTTTGAAAATTATTTCCACCCAAGGTGAAATTAATCTATCCTAACTATCCATCTTAAGGGGCAATACATCTCATCTAATATAGACAACCTTTCTATGATGCAATGAATTGTTCCCTTGAGAAACATTAACTTAAAGTAGATGCTAAGCTAAAATTCAGTGAAATTTATCTTGAAGTGATCTGTCCATGGTCACATTTTATCTGAGCAGGGAATAAAAGTCTGGCTCTTTCGGATTTTGATCTGTGCCATTCTAGGCATTAGATTCCCTGCCTGAAAAGTAAGTGTGTACTACTCTGATATTTACTCCCCCACTGATGGGTATGACAAATTTTTTTGAAGTATAAAGTTATGGGATGTTTCCTCTCATCAACCCTAAATTCATTATGTCTTCATGCTTCTTGATTTCATAACATTAACTTTCTAGATTTTATTCAGATGAACTTCATCTCATTACAGAATGAACAAATTCTAAATCTGGAAAAAAACCCCTCTGAAATATATTTTATTTGGTAGGGATCACAATTAGTGTAGGCTGATTTCTTAGTCAAAAATATTTTACTTGTATGTGAGTGGATGGGCTAAAAGTTTCTAGTGCGTTTCTCAGATCTTTCCTTGGACTCCTGATGTTTCTTAGCACTGCATGAAGCTATGTAATGGGCAAGCTCTTTTTCTATTTGAAAGCCCAGGAGCCCTACAGCTTGACTGTATGATGTTACCATTGACCTTTCACAGAATGACATCCTTCAGTAATCTTTTTTTATGTTGTATGAATCTCAGAATACATATTTGTGTGGGGGATGTAATACTTGCCTTCTTAGCACATCATCGATGTTCCTGGCAGTGACAGCAATCTGCAAGCTTCACCCCAAAGTACACTACAAATGAGCATCTTCTCTGGAAAAGCTCATTCCTTGCAGACTTCTTGCAGATCTTTTTGAGCACTTTTTGGACATCCTGACAATGAGCAGCTTCCACTGCAAACATGGACAAATGCTCCAAACTAAGCACATACTTATGCCTAAATTTCAAGCCAGGGAAATCAGAATAACAACACACATGTTTTTAAGAAAATTCATTGCAATTCTTGATTTTGGTTTTCTGATGGGCACAGGGACTACATTGTCAGGTGCACAAATAGGCAATGTAGTCCCTTGAGATCTTGAGAAGCAAGTAAGGACTGATGCTACTTATAACCAGGACAGAGAGAACAATTTAACCTGGACCTGCAGCAGGTGAGGCAAACCAGGATGTGAATACGTGCGTGAAGGTCTGGAGATGGAGAGAAACTATGGGAAGCTCATTATTCAGATCCTTCAGTTTTGGGAATCTGAAAGTTAATTATAAAATTTAATTCTTGACTAACAAGGAAGAGTGAATGTTTTAACATATGGTGCCAGATGTTATTACAGAAAAAAAAAAAAAGAGGAACTGAACTGAATCTTTCTACTATTTCTCCAAATATTTTATTCTCTTCTTCTGAAGATTTAATTAATTTAGACAACTTTAAAAAAAAAAACAACAAACAGAAATGAATCAAAAAAGCATCCTGTGAAGAGAGTCCCTGTCCAAAATAAAGTTGTCAATCTTTTCTGGAGGAGGAGGGAAATGTTCTGATCTGGATTTATGAACTCCATGGTTCCACAGCTGGAAATTATGACATGTAGAACAGAAGTGACTTCTTAACACTTATTTTCCTGGAATAAGTCCAAAGAAGATCTTTGTTAAAAGCTAAAACTCCTTTCTCATAGAATCATAGAGTGTTTTAGGCTGGAAAGGACCTCCAGAGGTCATCTGGTCCAACCTCCCTACACAAATAGGGACATCTCTACCTAGGCCAGGTTGCTGAGAGCCCCATCAAGCCTGACCTTGAATGACTCCAGGGATGGGGCCTCCACCACCTCTCTGGGCAGCTCATTCCACTGATCTATCACCCCCATGTTAAAGAACTTTTTTTCTAATATCCAGCCTAAATCTATCCTTTCCTAGCTTAAAACCATTATTCCTTGTCCCATCATTACAAAACCTTTTGAATAGACTGTACTATTTAATTCATTCAATTTTTCCAACAAATTTGGCAACAGCAACTTTTGGCTTGAACAGGTGCAAACCAAGAAAATTTTCCCGAAATATAGCTAGTTTTGTAAATGAACAATAACCAATGTGCATGGTAAAGGTCTAGACTTTATTCTGCAATCAGTTTTGTTTTGTTTGTCTGAAGTTTTTATAGCATTTCCTCTGACTATCTTAGTCCTTCCTAAGTAAAGTGTTTGTATATTGAGATCCTAAACAAGCTTAGAGAGATCATCACTCCTTCCCTTAGCAGAGCAGGGTACATTGCAGGCCTCTGCTACAACTGAGGACAAATCCAGACAAATGCTTGCAACGTGACACACTTGCTGGATGACAGAAATAAATGTAGGTCTGTGCCTCAGTTCGTTATAGTTCACATGCTGGAGAAGCACTGGCAGAGCATATGGCTCATAACCTAGTTAGTCTCACTTGGAAACGGGTTTTCTTTTCCTACTTATAAAAACAGTTATTTCAGCTGCTTTTCTTTTCCTCAAGCAAGTTGAGGGGACACCAGGTTCTAACAGGTTCTGCTACTCAGGATTCACTGCCTGCTTGTTGCTCAGGCCATTGGCTGATACTGCAGGTTTATGTTTGGTCTGTTGCTCCTGAGCAGTTAGCCACCTAAAAGGAGGTGGTGGGAAAAGAGAGAGAAATGAGGTAGATGAAATTGAAGCCAGACTGGGGAACAAAGGACTAGCAGCAACATTAAGCCCATTTCTGGGGGGCTTCTTAGACAACAAAGGTGTGATACTATCATTTGGCTCCCAGCTAATCAAGCTAAGTCACCTTCAAAGGTCTTTTTGTTCCAGGGAAATTCTCTCTGGTCTGACCAAAATTCTTCTGTTTTAGTGGAAGATCAACATCAGATGGAGGTTGAGATTCTTGTTATAACAAAGTTTCTTGTGGTGGTGATGACTGTATCTGTTGCCTAGCTAAGCAAGCAGCCAAGCTCCTCTTGAAACAAAAAGAGCCTAAAAATTAACTAAATCTGTTACCCTGTCAACAGCATCCCATTATTTCACACTTGGATGTGGCTTCTCTGGAAATTCCTCAAGTTTCAAGCTTGTTGCTACAATGGCTATGTAACCTTGCCAGTGAAACTGAGAACTTCTGATCAGTATTTCTTTAAGTCCACCCCACTTTACATAATTTCTCTTTCTTCCTTCTGCACTTCCTTTGAAAGATACTATATAAAAAACATGCTCAGAGGTTAAAAAGGTGTCCTGTTCCCTTCCACTCACTTTGGGCAAATTAAAATCTTAACCTCAGGAATGATCAAATCAGTGGGTGACATTTACCAGCTAAGAGCTTCTGGGAATCCAGAACAATGTGCTGCTTGGCTTGCATACTTATACTGGCACTATTCTATTTCCAGAGTGTTCATGAAGAGAAACCAGTCTTCAGTATTGTTATTTCACACAGCAGCATTTGCACAAGTGAGTTTGACAGTGCCATCTTGCAGCTTTTTTCTGTATTGTTTGGATAATTGCATTGTCAAGAATTACTTATCATGCATTTAGCACTTAATACCCATTTATTATGAATTCATGTAACTGCTATTTAAAGAATAATACATGCTAACTCCTTTCTACGCCATTTGATGCCACTTTGATTCTGTAATTGCTGGTTTCCTAGGATATTATGCCACAAAACCTGAAGAAATAATTGGTTGTTTCATTCCAGACAATACGTTTTGGAGTTGTATAGAGTTTAACTGGCAGATTTGTAACAGTGCAACAGAGACATAAAGGGAATGAACGTTAACCTTGCAATAAGATTGCACGATGTAACTTGCGTAGCTACTGGTATTAGGCAGCTACAGCTGATGTTCTTCAAAGGAAAAGCATTATTTATGTGAATGTTGTAAGTTTTATGCCTTTGGGGGATGCTATCTGCAAGATTGTGTCAGTATTGCATGTCAGAACGGGGTGGAACAAGTAC
This sequence comes from Brachypteracias leptosomus, assembly GCA_013401335.1. NCBI lineage: Eukaryota > Metazoa > Chordata > Aves > Coraciiformes > Brachypteraciidae > Brachypteracias > Brachypteracias leptosomus. The sequence continues at coordinate 14,580 of VYZX01024720.1, forward strand.
TAAATGTGATGTGAAAAATAGGTGACTAAAAACCAGAGCTCTTCCAATGCTCAGCTAGGATTATTTTTTGTTCGCAGAGTACACGCTGAAATCTGCAGAAATAACCCCTGGTTTTGTGGGGGATTGTTTCTGTAACTACATAAAAGCAAAATGAAGGAGTATCTTGCAAGTATATTTTAAAATCACTATTTTAGCTGAACTTTTGTCACTTAAGTCTGTTATCAAGTTGTGGTAAAATACTAATATATGTTCTTTTTCAGTGTCTTTACAGTCTGCATTTGTTTTACAGCAAATTCTGTGATTTGATTTTTGTTATTTGATTTGATGTTGTTATTTCTATTTGATTAGAAAATGTTGCTACCTTTATCTGGTTTTAATTTGTTTATAAGCTTATAATTAAGGTTATTGTCACTTATGGTAAGATCAAACAGATGTTGCACACAGTTTTGCCAGGCTTTGACTAACTGGGCTGAAATTTGTCACAGCTTCCATATTTGTAAAGTGGGTTAGAGGCTAGATAAAAGGTCATCAATCTGCTGATTTTTAGTTTGACAAATGTCAGCATGGCTTCCATGGCTGGGACTGTTACCTTTTGTGTAGCTTTACATGCTTGGTTTCTTTAGNNNNGGTTTCTTTAGGAAAACATCAAAACTAGTTTTCATGTGTCAGGTTGCTGCCTGACTTACCCGCATCATAGTAGAACTCTCTGGTGGGGTTCTGGGATGGAGACAACCTCTAGTGAGTCCTGCTCAAGGGCCTTAGTTACTGCATTTTTATTTAATTATAATAAGAAGAAACAATTGTCCTTTATCAATACTTGGACAGCAGAGTATCAGACAGTTTTGTACTAATTTTATTATAGCTGTGGCTCATACAGGAACTTGCCTGTCTTTTAGGAAATCTAATATTTTTCTGCTTAAAATCATTCTTCACAAGTCTTTGAAGATCATTTAGAAGAAACACTAAGTTCACTTCTTACAAAGTCTCCCATCAGCTCAGCCTCTCTGTTATGCTGGTCGGGCACCCATAGTGCAACTTCTCTAAGGACAGCATCCAAAATGCAACTGTTTTGCCTGAGCCATTCATCTGGAGTCCTCTTCTTGGGCAGCAGAGTCAGGACAGTCTGGACTGTAATTTTCCCGTCTTAACATAGGTAATGAAAATCTAAAATTATCTGTCTTCTCCTCACTGTAACTATACAGAGAGCCTCAGCTCACTAATTCACACAGGAAAGTCCATCTTGTGCATATCTAATGGTGGTTGTGACGAGTGCCCTGTATGAACGATGATCACCTGAATTTGTAAACTCAGGACATCACTAAGACTTAAAATAGAAATGAGTCGAGCTCTTAACAACAGCTGACATGAAAGAGAGGAAAGGAAGTGCTAGATCTGTAGCTCACACATTTTTTACCCCATGGTAGAAGTAACAAAGTGTTCATTATTTTAATGAGGAGCTGTATTCCAAAGTATGTAGATATGGGATAAGTTCCAGATGCATATAACTGCTGCTCCTTTTCTAATTGGCATGTCCAGAGGTGGTATACACATCACTCCATGTATTAACTTATTAATGATGTCTCTGGGTGGTCTGACCAAAGACTGACTCATCCTCAAATCCTTTTTCTGATGACAGTTAGACAGATCAAAACAAGCCATGTATATTATAATTCGAATTTGAGAACAGACTATTGAGCTTTATGGTCATCTAATTAAACACAGCAGGGCTACCATCATTTTAATTAAAATAAACTTTCTCATTGTAGTCAACAAAAAATAAATGGCACAAGCAAATAAAAAAGGTTCTGTAACATGAATTGTAGTGCTCTCATGACTTGCCAGAAAAGTTTGTTGCTTCTGCAGCCTACAATACATGTGTCTCAATGACAGATCAAGCCTAGAAAAATGAAATAATCAGATCACACCTTCACTGGCAAACCCCAGCCCAAAATTTTGCTTAATTTCTGTGCTTCTACCCTGGTTTCAGAGCAACTTGAAAGCAAGCATGGAGACACCCCGAGGAATGTGTTTAGGTGCAGTGTTAAGGCACACAGCTGTGGGTATTGCAGCCCAAACTGTAACAATTACCAAGGGCTGTTCACAGTTAACATCAAGCCCTTATCTCAGCTGTTTGGTGCTAGCAAGGAAACATCCATCTCAATAGGGTGCTGCCCAAGAGGGAAGTGATCTGGCTGCAGCCAGGGTCAGTATTGCTACTGGGCTTTAAAAGGCAACAGGGTCAACCTCCAGTTGATTTGCTGCTTCTTAGGAGCTGTAAATTGACTGGAGCTGTCTTAGCTACCACCCTGACCTGATGCACTCTGAATGAGGCTTTGCACTGAGAAGAGAAAACATTCCTTGCAGAAACTTGCAGCAAGAAAAGGTAAATGTTCTGCATGTGGCAAGTAATGTGGGATGGGATATTTAGTCTTGGTAGAGTAGATTCAGGACCAGTTGTAGACCGATTCCTGTGAAGGAAAATGTATTGATTTAAAATTGACTTGCTAGGTGGAAAACACAAGGGTCCCAGCATGAAAAGTGTCTAAGACCATTCAAAATTCTAACCGCCTCCAATAATTTGTATCAGGTACTTCAGATCCATTTCAAAGCGACTGGGTTGTGAGTTATTTTGATATCATTAGTAAATTAATACCAATACAAACTGAGCTGAAAGCTGCATCTGCACTTCAAGTGTGTAAAATGCACCTGCATAGTGTGCATGTGATCTGAAGTTTAAAAGCACACGCTTGACCCAGCATCAGATGATAATGCTCTGGAAGGCAGACTGCTATATATAACCCAGCCAAAATATAGCTTAATTCACTCTTTTACAGCTTGCATTCAGCAATTTGCCTCTATAAATTGCTGATGGTAAAGTTGTTTCTATTGGTTGAGGCTTCAGATTGCAAGTATGAATGGGATCCTTAGTAGATATTCTTTCTATAACAGCATTTTCCATTTTTTCTTAAAGATGTGGCAGATTTGTAATGGTTTTAAAGCTCACTTGTGTTTACCTTCTTGACATACATGCACAAAAAAGGTGCTTCTAGAAAATAAGTAAGCATTAAAGGGGTCGGAGAGTTATATGCAGTCTGTAATGAAGCTAGGTCATTGCTTACTGTGAATATCTCAGTTAAGGCTGCAGACTTCTCCAGATTTAGTCTAATAAAATGTCTGAAAATTTTCCCTTCCAACAGTCTCTGCCTTAAATGCAAGAAGGGACCTTGTGGATTGAAAAATAAGTTCCTGGTTAATTCTTTAATCCAAGTGCATTAATTATAAATGTGAGACAGAATGAAAGAATGAGCCCACTGAACCAAAAGGGACAGAGCAATATGAAAGTGTTAGTCTACAGAGGCATCTTTATTTTTGTTTAATACAGTAATAATGACCAACTTGCACTAGTTTCTTGGTTGTTTGAAGGGGTGTCTAAATTCCCTCCTTTCAGAGTCTGCTTTTTCAACAGCTTTTGCTACTGTTTGAGTGAAATTAGAGCTGAATCAGAAACATCTGGAGTTTTATTTCCATACATTTCTGTTACATTTAGGGTCTCAGAGCAGGCAGCCACGGCTGTCTGACTCGTTGTATAAATGCATGTGGATCTCCAGGTGGTTGTACATAGCTGCCAGGTAGATGACAGGCTGCACTGCACCCAGTCACTTCTGCAGCTCTAAACTCAGGCAGGCAGGCAACAATCTGCATCTAATCTTAGAAATACAGCTCTTGATCTGCAGCTTCTTCGTGACTTGTTCTAGACAGGCCTTGTTGCTCTTCCAAACTGCCTGAGAACTATGTCAGTACCAAGAATTGAGAAAACTCACATTCCTACAAGTGCCACTGACATGAATTTTGAGGTTCAAGCATTTCCATAAAGCCCTCTCTGTATTTTGGGAAGCATTCCAGAACCATGCCCAGAATCTGAGATTGGATATATAATAGGGGTAACCATCCACAGCAGTTCTGCTTTTGTGCAAGTTGTGAATGAATGTGGGTGTACATCAGTTTGCCACCCACCAACATTATGGAAGAAGGCCCCAGCACTGAATAGTCCCTTTACCTCTGCTGCCCAAATGCATAGCTGCTGCCAGTAGGTCGCAAAACAACAAAACAGGCACTGAGCATGTTAAAGCCCATATTTAAAAGGATCTTGCTGTAGGAAATCAGCAGTTTCATAGTATTGTAATGTCACTCTACTTCTCTCGAGTGCCTATTATTAATGACATGTAATCATTAACTGTATAAGTAATACTTTTCTTAATAACAGGGGAAAGGAAGGTATTCAAAACACGTTCAGTTTGGCCAGGTGACATTCCCACCTGATTTTTTCATTTTTGAAGAGAGTAGTAACATTGAATAGTCAGGGCTTTTTTCCCATCACCAGAATGATGTTGATGAATGTGTCAGATACAGAGAACTCCACTGATGCTACTATTTGTGATGTTGTCATAAATCTTTTCATGATACCTACTGCATTTCTATTAACATTGTGCATCTTGATATCCTATTTTCTTGAACTCTTTCTGAGAAGATAAAGACCAAAAGAGGCTGGAGAGAACTGGAAGCTTTTGCAAATGTATTTTGTTTCCAAAGCTCTCCATAGGGCACCATCTTTCTTTAAAACAAAATGTATGACAGATGCTCTGTCTTGGTCCTAGCAGATCTTCCCTCTTCCATGTTACATCATTTTAATCCAGAGTTTTCCTGTTTTTCTACAGAGGTTGTTAATATTAAACCATTAGTTTGCAACTGAAAGTTTCTATCCACCTTGTATGAATTTTCACTCCATGACAACCCACTGGGTAGTTGTTGCAGCATTGTTGCTGAAAACTAGTTGTGAACAAGAGGTGGTAAATATAGTTACTCATGAAGACTGAGAACTGATGATTTTTATTTCAATAGGAAAAAAGGACTTTTATTTGGATGAAAAAAAAAATCTGAGAGATATCAACCAATGATCGAAACACAGAGGCAGTGGTAACTGTATCTACAAGAACTGAGTATCTAAGCAGTAAAAATCAGTGAATTATCAAGAATATAATTTTTTTGAGTTAGTGGGAACCTCAAAATATGTTCTGAAAGTTTGCAGTCACTGGTGTGGATTTGAAAGTAAAGGAGGAAAGGACAAAAAAAGGGACCCCTTTTCTTCATTGCTATCTGGCAACAAAGCACTTTTCTGCTGTTTAACAGATTTTGTGTGAGACCTATTTAATCGAGGCTGGAGCTGTCACTGGTGTTCAGTACCTGCAAACACATTGCCCCAAGCCTGGAAAGTTGTGTTGATTTCCAGCAGTTTGTACCAGCTTTGATTTTACTTTTTCCTTAAAATTCAGGATACAATTTTTTCTTCCTTGCAACAAGTTTGTAAGACCTGGGAGAGATAGAAGAGCATCAGGGAGCTGCTGGCTTACCATCTGAGGAGCGTGGCTACAATCCTGGTGCTGCTGTAGCTGCCAGAGGCAGCACCATGCAGTACCACTGCTGCAGGGTCCATGTGACAGCATTTGCAGGAATGTGCCAGCCCTATTTCCCCATGTCCTAGCCAAAGAGTCCAGCCACCATGATGCTAGCAGTAGTATTTTTTACAGTAGTGGAAATATTTTAAAGTAAAGAGTTCAGAGAAGATGGGGAAAGTATTTCACTCAATGTGATGCAGCTAGGACCCTTATTTTTTTGTCACTCTTCAAGCTTTCTTCCTATTCCCTCCAAGAAGGGAGTGTGTACAAGAAAAATGCAGCATTTGAGCCCAGAAACACCATTTGCTTGAATTTGTCCTCATGGCAAAGCCTCTGGATGATTTACAAGGAGCGGACTGATACCACCAGTTGCCTCAAGAATGTCAAAGGTAACTTGCTGGGCTTTTATCTGAGCAGACTGCATCGTCTTTTCCAGCCTGGGAAAAGTTTTCTCCTTCAATACCCACATCTCAGAGAAGCTGGGAGATGAAAATATCTTTCAATAGAAACAGATGCTTGAGGCTTGACAACTAGCAAATGTGACCATGATTTCCTACATTTTGCCCCTTTGCCATACAAATGTATTGCATCTGCGTAGTAACAAGTAATTAGGTAACGCATTGAGCTGACACTTACACCTTAATTGCAGGTTGTTTCCCATTTTTTCTCCATTTAAAAAAAAAAAATTAAAATAAAAGCTTGCTCTTTCCAGCATTCTTGTCCTCAGGCAAAAGAGCCAATTAGTAAACCCCAACCTCTTAACATTGTGGCTCAGCGCTGTTAATTATGAGAAATAAGAAAAGGCCCAAACACTTCCAGGGTAGAGCCCGTGGGCAAAAGGAAAGTTCTAGAAATTAAAGGGCTGTTGGATAGTCATTATTTAAAGAAGGAAAATGCTTGGCTCTGGGGACTGCAGGCTGAAAGGACCAGCAGGACTCTGCTGCCTCTCGAGCACAGTAGAACAGGAGGCACATGCTAACCTGGAACATATTAAGAACTGAGGAAAAGGTCTTTACTCTCTCTCGTCTTTCAATTATAGATTTTATTCTTTATTTTGAATACAGTGTCTAAAACGAGCCTACAGCAGATTTTGCCCTTATTTTTCTTAGTTTAATGGTAAAGAGCTTTTTTTGGCTGGGGGAGTGTATTTGCCTGGGCAAATCTCTTTCCTGAAAAATGAAAATGTGAGGCCGATGTTGAGCAAAATAGAGGGAAAGTAAACTACATACCACCTCAGTGGCTAGGGGCCCATCTGTTCCCCTCCACAAGTGCTCAGTGTGTTGGGATGGTTCAGAGCGAGGAGGGAAGGTCCTTAAACACAGCCTTCCCTGGGTTCCCGCTACTGCTGACAGCCACTTGAAGGACATGGATGATTCCACAGCTCCCTTTCCAGACAGGACTAAAAAAATCCCTACAGTGCCAAGGAACAGCAAGGAACTGTTCAGTTCCAGTGCCTGACACTTTGCTTTTTGACAGCATGGTCCATGTATAGCTGAGGCCTTTGGGACAGCAATGTGGTTGTATTCCCACCTTATTTAAAGCTACTTTATATTACCATTGCAATGTAAAGGTGCTTGTGTGCAATTGGCAGCCAGGAAAGTGGACGCCTAAACTCCTGGACTTAGAGCCTTAGAGGTGAACAGGCAGGATCTTCAAACTCCTACAGAGGAAGACATAGTGTCACCTGGCTTTGTAACCATGGCAAGGGGAAGACTATATGTGACCTGTAATAGTATTTAAAGGCTCAAAAACCAGTCTATGGGGCTCAGGAGCAATGCATAAAACTGCCATCCACACTACAGCTATTTCTGGGGAAGCACAGTCAGGAGACATTATGTTTCTAAGAGTTTTTAGGTCCTGTGTGTAGCAGGTTCATGTCCCTCTTCATGCATAGGTAGCACAGCTGAGCATTCAAACTAGCATTTTCACACCACAGACTCAATTTTGTCAGGCTGAAAAATAACTCAGCCTGTCTTACCCCAAGACCCACCAAGTTTCTAATACCGCGTGTTATTAGATCGTGAAATAAATTCATACGAGAAGTGGTGGAACTGGCTTTAAAAATTGAGACACTCTATGATGCTGTTAGGCCTTAAAATGGAGTTAAAATAATTTTGTTTGCCATTAGTGGCAATCTGACAGACCTTGTTTTACCCAGCTGGGCTGGTTTGTGGGGCAGGCTGGATTTACAGAAAACAAAGTCTCAGTTCTTGTGATTTCAGCTACTTGCTGAATTCAATAAAGGTTAAGAGACCAACTTGCCAAAATCTGTTGAAAATTTCAGGGGAACCTTCTGACCTGCTCTGAAATTCCCAGTACCAGTAAGTGGCCTCCAGTTCTTGGCAGGTTCCAGAAGGACAGAAACCCTCCTGTGTCACAGTCACTGCCAGCCCTCCCTGCTCATGTCCAGCTCAGCTGAGTGCTGGCCAGCACCAGAAAGGATCTCAGCAGCAGAGCAAACTTTGCTTGCACCACTATGAGTCAGGGACATCCACAGCAAGCTTGATGCCAAACCAGCTGTTCCAAGAGCCCAGCAGCACAGTGTCAATATAAATTTACTTCTCCAGCTATGCTGTGTGCAGGTGTGCCAAAGCCCTCTCCTTGAAGACTTTCTTTCTTAGATACCCTCTGATCTCTCAGCATCACTTTTCGCTCATGATGAGTCATTTGGGAGGTATTTTTGTTCCTTGGCATTTGCATTTTCTGTAACTGGTTCCTTTATGTGTTCTGATCTTTTCTGCTCAGCAAGTATGTCCAATCATATTCACCCTGCAGTGAGTAAAGACACAGTTTATGAAATATCTACACAGTAGCTGCTATTAGAAGGCATATTGCATGCCCAGGATTCAGCCCTGTTTCAATGCAAAGTAAAACAGCATTTAAAAGAGCTCAGCCTCTGCATGCAGTTGATTGAAGAGCTTATTTGGTGAAGTAGAGACAGCTTTGTAGTGCAGTTTCTCTGAATCTTTATCTAAAGCTACACAATGTAGGGGATTTGCTTCATGTTCCAGTCCCTTTCCATTTGTCATACAGTTATACCATTTTTTTAGCAATGCTAAACTTAGATTGCCTCCCATATTAAGGGGAGAAAGCTTCCTCAAGCCAAATATTAATATTGTTGGGAAATTGGCATCCTAGAGAAAAAGTACTTCTTTGGTGTGTGTTGGCATACACTGGTAATGGAGATGCACAATTTCCAAGGAGTGGCTCAGCTGATGACTGGAGGAAACTTCAAAGTGCCTACAGCTACCAACTGAACTGCCTTTTGCAGGAGACTGGGAGGGATGTTGGAAACCAAATGGCATTCCTAAATTATCGGTGCACTCAGGAAGATGTACACTGCTCCAGCAAGGGTTTCCAAGGCAGAAGTATCCACTTCAGCAGGCACTAGAAAACTGTTTTCTCTAGATGGGTGGACAGCCGTCCCAGTTGGTAATTTCAACTTTTATTGCTCTTCGTATCTTTCCAGAGGTTTATGATGCAGGCGAGTGAAATCTGCTTCAGCAGCCTTCCGGATTTACTCTGAATTTACAGTGGTGTTACAAAGAGATGAGTCTGGCCTATGTCAGTGACAGAAGAAAAGACTTCATTTCAGATATTCCTAGCTCCAAACCAGCAGTACACATTGGATTTCAGGTCCAACAATGGCAAAACTAATTCAATCAATTAATAAAAACAGAATAATTTTTATGTTGGCACTGGCTTCTCTGAAAGCAGAGTTGGACAATGAATATGTTATATTTTTCCGTTATATGAATCATCTGAGGCTCCTGGATTTTCCAGGTTTGCTTTGATATCCTTTGATGATGATTTATCATGAGATTTATTTTTTTTCCCCTCCTGTCTTTCTCCTCTTTTCTCCTCTGTCCTTGGATATTTTATTTCCAGTCCTTGATTGATCCTGGAAATATAGAGGAGAGACTACAGAAAAGCAAATAATTGGATAAGTGTCAGAGCTGGTAAAATATAGGTAAGAGAAGCCAGATATTTTGTATGTCTCTGGGAATATTATTTGCATTTTGCCCTTTGTGAGGAAGGCAATCTTTTTTGTGTGACACTTCTATATAAACCTAGCATAAGAGAATTGTCCTCTCAATTTCTTAGTTATTTTCCCAACTAATTTAATCTCTGTTCTTCAGCTGTCCAAGTGAGATTTCTTCCTAAACAATATTGATGTCTGAAAAAGTATTGGTTTCATTACTTTTTATAATGGAACTGCCTTTTGTGCATTTAAAGTCAAGCTGTAATTTAGGCAGAAAGAACATTTGACATCTGCACAGGTGTCTCAATTCTGCTAAAGCTTTCAGATCTTTAAAAAGCATTCCTGTATTCATTGGTCCTTACTCTTCACTGTAATTTGAGGAAAAAATATCCTAAATCTCTGATATAGGCTTGTACTTTCACAAAATGACTCTCATTATTTTCAAGAAGTAATTCCATACTCTGGCTATAGGGTTCATCTTCATTTGATTCTCTCTAAATGGCTTTTATATCTGTACTCTAGATAGCACAGGAGTGACCATTAGTTTGAAGATAGAGTCCTCTTAATCTTTCAAGCACTCAAGTCTTTTCCAAACAATTTCCTTTTGGCCTTCAATCTTCCTTGTTTACAGCTTCAACCACAAATATTTCTGCCTACAATTCCTAAATTGTAGCAAGCTTTTGATCAAACCTCCTATTTCTGAAAAGAGACAGCCTGTGAGCATTGCCTCTCGGCAAGTGCTGCTCAGCTATCTTTGGTTTCTGCCTCTGCTGTGGTAAGAAACTTTCCTTGTCCTACAAGAGCATATCATCTAGAAGGGATTCCTTAAAATAGATCAATATATTCATGAAGGAAACGTATATAATCCACATACTTACAGAGCCTTTTTACCTTACTGACCAAGCAACCTAATTGTATTATACCGTGACACAATAGGTCTTTCACTACTGCAGCATATAAACTTACAATATACAGGAGTCACACATCTGTTGGTGCTTCCTAATGTACAGTAGGAGTTCATTTGTCAGTATTTCATGTACAACTTATTTTAGAACTCATAGCAGAAGCAGGGAATTTAGATTATGATCTTCAGCAGGTTTAATACACATCTCTTTTTTTTTTCTTTTTTGTTTTTATTTCTAGATCTTGTTCATTTGTTCCAATGTACCTTGTTCATTTATTTGTTGATCGGAGGAGGTTTTTTGAGGAGAGAGTTTTCAACATGCAACCAGAGAACGGCTCTTTTTCTCCCTTGTAAGATATTTAGAAGGTTTTGGCTGTGATAGAAATGCTTCATTTGAAATGAGTTGCTATGAACAAGAAGAGACACATTTAATGCATATTTAAAGTATGCAATTAAACAAAAGGAAGTGCCATATCCCAGTACATTTACTTACTGACCTGGGTGATAAATGGCTATTTAAAGTACACATGCCCATACAATTGTGCAGGTTTTTTCTCAGACCCTGCACAAATCGATGACACAAGCAACATTCTTCTTTACATCAGCCCTTTGCAGCATATTGACAACTCTTGTGAGATGACTAAATCAAGGACCCTTCAAACTATTGACACGAACATGGTTCTGAGGGCAAGGTTGTGTAAAGCAGATTGAGTCTGATCTGATGCCAGTGAAGAACAGCAGTAACTACAGAGAAATCAATTAAATCTCACTAAGGTTTGGCAACAGAATGTGACTGCCAACAAAATTTCATATCGAGAGCTTTGAAAGCAATTATATAATACTCTGTAATGAACTACAATCTGGGTGAGCTGACCACATCTACAATTATAGCAAATAGCCTTCTGCAACTTGCTACCCAAATAATGTAACATAATGTTATTTACTCAAAACTAAATAGAATGAAACAATTTCCATAATAAATGAAGATCCAAAACATCAGGAATGGTATAATATTTCAAACCATAATCTCCAAGGAAAAATAAAGCTTTTAATTTTCTGAAAGAAGAAGGATGCAACCAATTACAATTTATTAATACTCAATGTTTTTGCATAGTTATTTTCTAATAATGAGGGCTACATTTGACTGTCTTTCATCTTTGAAACAAAGAGATGAGAAATTTCATTCCTTATGCCTTTGTACAGATTTCAACCTTAGCAGTGAAACATTATCTTTGTTATAAAATAAGCCCACTTTTTTTAGAAAGTAACATTGGTATGCCAATTATGTTATATTCAGAATTGAATCCACTAGTCTGTTTCATTTTACTCCTTCTATTTAAGACTCTGTGCTGTTTTATTTCTAAATACTTTTGGGAGGTTAATGTATTGCAAAAATTTTAGGTGACACTTAAATAGAAATTCCTCCTTGCTGCACTGGAAAAGATAAAAAAAAAGAAGCTCTCCAGCTGTTGAGAACAACAGAGCCTTGACATATATAGCAAACAGGATTTCTTAATTCAGCAAGGGATTGAAAGATTACACTAGAGTCATGTAGCCAATGAGGGAGCCCCTTTTACACTCAAAAAGTGACAAAAAATAAGTAGTTTACATACCCCTGCAGTTGAAAGAAGATAAAAGAGGTCTCTTTAGAGCCAACCTACAGCTATAAGTTTTGCCACTTTAATCTGATAATTATCCATTGATTTTTCTCAGCTTTTCTGATAAGCCACAGAGCTCTGAGAGGAATTCAAGCAACATAACTTGCAAAAACTGGGGGGTGGTCTTTAAAATAATAATATAATTAAAGGGGGAGTTTTCTTCCAGCATTTTGCAATATCATCAGCAACTCAAAAATTTCCCCCATGCACAAACCACTGTGATGTGTATCCTTATTTATAAGGCAGCTATTGGGCAGTTTCTCGATTTTTTTTTATTTGAAACGCCTTTGGTAATATTATGTTCTCCAGCAACAGCTAAAGTCTGACTGTGACACCACTGACTTGTACTCCCCCAGCTGAACAAGGCAATGTGTAGCTTGAGGTGGCATCCTATGAAAAGCTGGAAGTAGGTAGATCTGAAAGCTTTGCATCATTCACCCATGCTTGCTTCCTTATAACATAAAAGAGTTTCACATGGATTCTTGCCCAGCTTTTTTCGCCCAGAAATTGGTATCTAATAGAGAGCTTACAGTGGCAAGCCTTAGTGAAAGTATTAAGTGAAATCATGT
>VYZX01024723.1:0-23429 GCA_013401335.1 Brachypteracias leptosomus
GTCCATTGATCTCCCACCGCAGCCAGGTGTGTTCATCAACCATTTTTGTTAATTACAATTATAAACCTGTTCTGTGTCCATCCTATTAAACAGTCTGATGAGCTGCACGTGGCTGGAACATATGCTTTGGACAGGCTGGAATTACAGCTCTGGCAGCTCAGCATGCCTCATTTTCCTCAGTAACAGTTGCGGAATTTTAAAGATGTCCCAAAGTGCTACAGGTGTGAAAGAGCAACATAACCTTTGTTTCCAAGGGGTAGCCCATGAGGAGAGAGCCCAGCTTGAGTTAGCAGAACTGTACTTCTGAAAGCTGGTGTAGTATAAAAAGGGAGCATGTTTTGGTACTGCTTCCATGGAAGTATGTTGGCATGGGCCTAATTCTGAGCAAGTGAGCAATCTCTGAATGAAATGGACCACAAGATTAAAGCATGTGCAGTAGAAGCTAGTTAGGAAATGAAGTAAAAATGTGCTGTCCATAGTGCAAATGGCTGCTGTAAAATGGCATCGGTTTTAGTACCTAAAATGTTCTCTGATCTAGATCCCATTAAAAAGTTACTCTTTAAACTAAATAGTTGTTTTGGGGGCATATCTTAAAGAATCAATCATGTCCAGTATTGTTTTAGCTTGTGATGAAGGCTTTTCTTTCATGCTGTGCACAAGTATCAGGTATATCAGTCCTCCCAGTCCACCTGTCGTTGTTTCCACTCTCTGTACATTCTCTTTTTGCCTTTAACTGTGTCCAGGAGCTCGTTGTTCATCCATTCAGGCCTCCTGGTATTTTTGTCTGCCTTCCTCTTTGTTGGGATGCATTGCTCCTGGGCTTGGAGAAAGTGGTCCTTGAACACTGACCAGCTTTCTTGGGCCCCTCTCCCCTTCAGGGCTTTGTCCCATGGTACTTGGCCAAACAGATACCTGAAGAGGTCAAAGTCTGCTCTCCTGAAGTCCAGGGTGGTGAGCTTGCTGCACACTCTCCTGGTTGCCCTGAGGATCTCGAATTTCACCATTGGTCACTGTAGCCAAGGCTGCCCTTGAGCTTCACGTTAGCCACCAGCCTCTACTTGTTGGTGAGGATAAGGTCCAGCATAGCACCACTTCTCATTGGTTGCTCTACCACCTGGAGAAGGAAACCTGGAAGAGGATATGTTTTATTCATGTTTTTCAGGCGATTTAGCTTTTTTTCCCCTGAAAATGGCTGTGATGCCTGGTGACCTGGAGAGCCACCTAATGTTTAAACAGCATCTCCACACCTGTGAACGTGAAATAACTTGTTAGTTTTCCTTAACGAGCATCTGAATCCCACAGTAGAAGTTCCCACTGCAAGGGGAAAGGCTATGTCTGCAGGACACAGAAAGCTACTGTCACACCTTATTCTGTCCATCAGACAGTGACTCCTGTGGGACCTGCAAGCGGAAGAACAAAAGAGGAAACCATGCCAACCCTCATTGCAAGGCACTTTCTTTGGGTTTTGCCTTATGACAGTCTGGTGACAATGTGGATTTCTGTTTCAAGTTTATGTTCACTCACTGTGTCCATGCTGCAAAGGGCTTTGTACCATAGACACATCCAAGCTACTTAGCAAAGACAAGCAGAACAAAACAGACTGTGCTGAATTCTGAGCTGTTGTACCTAACCTCTTGTAGGCTCTCAGTTCAGCTCAGTTAAGGCTTGCCTTTGTATCTCTTGATTGTACTATGTCATAATGAGCTTGTGCATGACTAATAGGGGCTTTAGTTGCTTTGAAATGTACTAGCTGCCTTCTCCAAGGATAGCTGTGACCTTATGGCAGTTGGCTGGTGAAGGATTGAATCTGGTCGGCACAAGCACTTCTAAAAGCAGCAAGAACAGCACCCAGTGTAGGAGAATATGTTGCAGAGTATTTGAAAATTTCTCTAGAGAACATTCTGTGGTTGTGAGCTTCAGGTTTTCATCTACCTGCATTGCTTCCTGCTACCAGCAGTTTGTGCGCTGCGCAGGAGCTGAACTCCTTTCTCATTAGTGACAGTAGGAATCTGCTCAAGGAAGGGTTCTTTCTGGGTCATCACTCCTCTTGAACTCTTTTTTTGTGTTCCTACAATACTGAACAGCTTATCTGCTGCGTTAAAACATGAGTACTAGCCATACAACACTTGGTTAATTCTCAGACGCTTGCCACTTTGTCACATGGGTCATTCTTGATGTGCTCTGCAGCTGATCCCCTTTGCTGCTCCTAATCTCTACTGAAACAATTTAAGCTCCTAAGGACTCACAGTAATTCACAGTGGTGTCATAGTTTATTTTCAGTATTGACATAGAGGAAGCATCATCTCACTGAACACAAGAGCCTCCAGGCTAGTGCATTAGGGAGTCTCAGGAAAAGCCTAAAAGTTACTGACCTGAGACTACAAAAATCATTTCTTAAACATAGCAAATGAAGAACTTTTCTTAAAAACCTGATTTCTCCTCTATCAGAGGTCTTGCTGGGGTTTTGTGCAAATGTCTGTGTATAGCATGTTAGCCAGAGATTTATTTTTGTTAGATGAAAAATGACCTACAGGGATTTCTCTGGCTCTGGAGAGCAAACTGTTGAATTATGCTGGTCCCTGGTGGCACCTTCTGTGTTTAAAATTCCTAAGAGGAAGGCTTGAAGGCTCAGCCTGAGTGTTTTTGTTCTGATACTTGGAGACAGATATTAGTCTTTGCTCTTCCATGCGTTCCTCTTTTGAAAAGAATAAGCAGCAGTGTATTTCTAGGACCTGTTTAGATGAGAAAATTTACAAAACACAGCCAAGAGTTATGTAAAAGTTTAGGATCCCTTGGGTGTTTGAATTTTTCAGGTTAGCTAGATTTGGAATTAAATCTTGGAAAGAGTACCCTGACGTTGTGATTGGAGGCCACACAAAGCCCTGGCATGTCCAAGCAAATGAGTCCCATAGTATTTCTCAGAGGGAACGTGCAACCCCAACCAAAACCCTCTTAATGCCAGTGATTCTGGAGAACATAGATCTTTGTCCTGTACCTTTAATGACCTAATTCTAGCCTGCCTGAATTAGGGTTTCCAAGTACCAGAGAGGACAACCAAATATGAGTTATTCCAAACTAGGGAGTAAGGACACTTTTCACGCAGCATTGCCTGTTGCACTGTGTGGATAACTACTTACCCAGTCTCCTGTAGCTGAGTGGCACAGGAGGAGAGTAGTTCATCTCTAAGATGTGTGGGACGTCTCCTGCCCAGGAGAGTGTTGTTTTTCCTACTTGCCTATGATGGGAGCCAACATGTCTACATGCTTACACCACCTTCAGACAGCATTCATTGGGCAGAACAAGAGCACTTTTCTGGTTACCATGACTGTTTACCTACATGATCCTAAGAGTTAACTGTTTCTCTGAAAATTATATTCACAGAATCACAGATGATAGGGGTGGAAGGGACCTCTGTAGATCTTGTAGCCCACCCCCCTGCCAAAGCAGGTTCGACTAGAGCAGGCTGTACAAGAACATGTCCAGGCAGGTTTTTAGTATCTCCAGAGAAGGAGACTTCGCAACCTCTCTGGGCAGTCTGTTCCAGTGCTCCATCACCCTCAAAGTAAAGAAATTTCTCCTTATGCTAGGTGGAACTTGCTGTATTCCAGTTTGTGTGCATTGCCCCTTGTCCTGTCACTGGGCACCACTGAAAAGAGACTGGCCCCATCCTTTTAACATCCATTCTTTAGATATTTATAAACATTCATAAGATTCCCCACCCAGTCTTCTCTTCTCCCAGCTGAACAGACTCAGGGCTTCAGGCCTTTCCTTACCAGAGAAATGCTCCAGTCCCCTTATCATCTTTGTAACCCTCTGTTGGACTTTCTCCAGTAATTCCCTGTTTCTCGAACCGGGGAGTCCAGAACTGGACACAGTACTCCCTATGTGGCCTCACTAGGGCAGAGTAGAGAGGAGAACCTCCTTTGACCTGCTGGTCACACTCTTTCTTAATGTACCCAAGGATGCCATTTGCCTTCTTGGCCACAAGAGCACACTGCTGGCTCATGGTTAAGTTGTTGTCCACTAGGACTCCCAGGTCCTTCTCCATGGAGCTGCTTTCCAGCGGGTCATTCCCTAACCTGTACTGGTGCAAGGTGTTATTCCTCCCCAGGTGCAGGACTCCATACTTGGACTTGTTGAATATCATTATGTTCCGCTCCGCCCAACTCTCCAGCCTCTCCAGGTCTTGCTGGATGGCAGCACAGCTTTTTGGTGTATCAGCCACTCCTCCCAGTTTAGTATCGTCAGCAAACTTGCTGAGGGTGCACTCTGTCTCTTCGTTGAGGTCACTGATGGGTATGTTGGACAAGACTGGTCCCAGTCCTGACCCCTGGGGAACACTGCTACAAGGCCTCAATTCAGAACATCTCAATTGGTTAACTTCATCTGTAGAGATTGAAATGAGCCACAGATATGCTCACATGAATGGAAAACATGCTTGTATTGATGTAACTCAGTGTAACTAACATGTGTCAGTACATTAGTGTTGTCACTTCAAACTAAAAGGGAAAAAAGTGAGTTTATACATGTCAAGACAGAGATCATGGGACAAAGTTATTTCTCCTCTTGTTTGAGTATGTTTCTGTGTATGATTTGCTGGATTTGTCCTAGCCATTCCTTTAACTTGTTAGTAATAATAATTTTCTTGACAATGCTTCCCTTGCTTGCACTCTGATAAATGGAAAACTGCCATTTCATCTTTTACAACACAGTTGACCTACTGGAATAAATACACTTCAGCCAAATAGTCACTGGGATTTTTTACTCTTCTTACTTGAGATGGCCGGCTTTTTGAGCAATCTTCCTTTCTACACTGCCATGTGATTAGTAAAAAGCAGCTGAATGTTATTGGTAGTGTTTGGTGCTATCAGTCTTCTAAGAAAGAGTACAGCAAGGGAAGCTAGCTTCTATGCGCCTGTTGGTTTATACATGCCCTCTTGACTGCACAGGTGTGGAAGCAGCCACATTGCAAGATACTGATTCTCTGGGATTGCTTCTTGTTCAGTCTCTGTCTGTCAGTTAGTTTCCTGTGGCTGCAGGATCATCAGTTCGATTAATCCTAAGGGATGAAGATGGTGACTGTATATCTTGGAATTAAGCTTTTGTTTACTTTGCAGAAGTTATCTCAATGCTTGTAGCTAGAGGAACTGTTGTGTAATTCCTTCAAAATATTCCATAATTAGCATCACCTATGACTGAGGAAAGTAGAGCAGAGTTCTGGTTATGGTGCAATGGGAGCCAAAAAAAGAGATGAAGACATGCAGAGACTATTCCCTCATTTCTTTCACTTTTCATCAAGTGAAAGACTTAATTATGTAGCTATAGGATAATGGATGGAATTGGCACTGATAGAGCTGAGGTTTTACAGAATGATTCAGTGTTCCTTCAACACAGGCTGTCTAAATGGGATGGGTGGAGCAGGGAAATAAACTCACAGGGTAGTAGAAAGTGAGCCAGATAGATTAGTGATATGTCTGAATTTCTGAGAGTTTGAGGGAAAAATTTGTGTTGATGGGGTGCATGACTACATATACACATGACACAGATCAGCAGCATTATTGATATATCTGCTAATTCCACTCGGTACAAAACTGTGCTTACAAGAAGGAGTTCTTAGAAGAGTCAGGGATGCTGGGCTTCTCATTTGGATGTTAACTATGAAACTTGTTCTCTTAATACCATACTGATCCCAAGCACAGGGATCCTGCAGCCACAGATTGGAATGGAGTAATTCAAACAAGGCAAAGGCTTTTTCTTAATTAATTGGTATTCATTAAGTGTCCTGCTGGTCTCTATTGCTCTTCTGTTTACCCAAATGCCATTTGCTATCATGTTTTCTCAACTTGCCTGTGTGAAAGTTGGGTAGGGACTGTCTCTGCCCCTTAAAACTGCTACAAATATGTTAGACTGTACACATGATGGATCTAGATATATAGTTAGGTAAAATATATAACACAGCTGCTAAATATTTCATTTTCATCAGTGGAAAGACTATATTTCAGGACAGTGGTGAAATGCTGAGTGAATTATAGCATTTGTCCTCTTACTTGTGAATATAAAGCGTATATTCTACAATCTGAACCAGACTAACTTTTAATTATGCACTGTTTTGCTTTGATTTACTAGGCAGGTTATCTGGAGGCCAAAACACTAGCAGATTTACTATAGTCAGCCTGGAATGACTTAAAGGGCAAACGTTAGATGAAATATTTCATTTTTAACAAGCTAGTGTATTTTTTTGCTAGGCTTTCTTTCATCCTTTGCCTACAAGATTAACTCTTTTATGGATTAGTATCAGCTTCTCCTTCCTGTTTTATGCTTTGACTATTAATTATCAAGCCTACATATTCTACATATAGCTTACATCCATAGATTTCTGGATAAATACATGTAACTTGAGCTTATGTCTACAGGGCTTTTAGATAACTATTCTTTCTTGTGGAGATCTGAGACTGGAAAGATAGGGACACTTGGCAGTTGAGTGAAATGTGTTAATCTCTGTACTCGGGCAGTGACCTTCAGTCTGTGGCTGTTGGTCCTGTGCCTGGCACCCTGGCAAGACCTGGGTCTGTGGGGAATTAAAGCTGAAACAGGCACAACTGCTGCTGCAATGGAACAGGTTGACTGGGAGAGCAAAGAGTGGCAATACTGGTAGGCCTTAATTTCTTGTTACTGTTGCCCAGAGACCTCTAGTCTCTGTTGCTGTTAGACCTCTTTCACCCCAAGTCTAATTCTCTGCTCCTGGTTTCTAAAGAGTAAGGCTGTTCAGTCTGATGAAGCAGTGGAAAGCATCCTACCTTTGAGCCACTGCTGGGATGCCTGTCCACAGCCACCTGCATGCTAGGTAGCTTGGCAAGGGCAAGTCCTTGTCCAAGTCCTGGGCATTTTGAGTGTGGTTGAGGAAAAGCACCTGAGATGCAGAAGCACCTAGGACCAAATGGCATCTGGTTAACTGGAGCCTTGTGAACCTCTTGAAACAGCTCTGGTTAGCAGCTCACGATGGGAGATGATATTCCCTGCATGCTCACTATAGTCCTGTGCTACTGATAGTAACACTGATGTTTAATCTTCCTAAATATAAGATGATCCAGGCAAAAAACAGTGAAATTTTACCCTCTTGCTCTGGTTTCATGCTTGAATTTTGTGTTCAAACTGAATGCCAAAAGTTTCTGCAAAGAGATGAGTTTCAAGTCAGGCATACATTTCTTATCAATGGATTGAATGCTTGTGGTCAGAAATGAAAATCCAATGTAGCGGTTGTCTTTGTCTTTTTCCTGCATACTGGTCATGGATAACTCTGTATTCTGCCAGCCCACTTAGAGGTGCTGTGGATAGACTTCCAATGTTATAGTAATGTGTCAGCCTCTAAAACAGCCAATTGAAGTGGTTAGTTTGAATTAGTAAATATAAATGCTGAGAAAGCTTAATATAGGGACCATTTGTTAACATCCCAATTGGCACATGATTAATCTAGTAGATTTGACAAAATTCATAATATGCTGAGGCTGCAAAACTGTTGTTAGACCAGTATCCCTGTGTAAAGAAACTAGTAAGTTTACCTAGTGTAAAGTAACCCAAGAGCAACATGAGACTGTTTTGGGCTGCCATGGTCTTGGAAGGTTTTTTGAAGGCAGATGATTCAAATGGGCTGTTAAGTGAAAGTAAGGAAATGCTAACCTTTAATAGAGAGTATTTTAGAGAAAATGTTACAAAATAATTTGGCAGCAGGAGTTCAAAAGGGACAATGCAGGCAGACCAGCTGTCAAAAGTTAGTGAGCACTGATATTGTACTTGAAGAATGACTACTGTTTTCATATCTTACTGATCTAGCCTGACCCTGCTTCCTTCTGGGATTCTAAGTTATTTTAGCTTGTTTGATGTTTTAGATAACTCACCTGTAAAATGGACATACGGCCATTCAGCTTTTGTACTGGAAAGTGATTTGACATGTGACCAAGTGCTGCGAAGCAAGCTAGTATTTGTCAGTGAGCAGTGCAATTGGATTTGTTCACTTGAATTTGTAATACTAGTTACATAAGTTAGATTTTGAGTTGCTATTAGGTTATTGTATCAGTACAAAATCTATAAAAAGGCAACAAATTTATCTGAAGAATTATGTAAGTAGAAAGCCAGTTTTTCAGTATCAGTAGTCTGTACTCTGTTTAAGCGCTCCCAAGGTGTGTAGTGTCCATACTGGTTGTTTGCAATAGGGCATATAATAGCATCTGCCTCGCACATACCCATGACTGTGGTTTCTAAATGTAGTTGGGGAAGAAAATTTGGCCCTACTCCACAAATGGCCTTTTTAATTTTTACAATCAAATATCCCTTTTTTGAAAAAACTCCTTAACCAGCAAAACTGGATGGAACTCTTCATTCACCAGCTTTGCCTAACAGTTAGGGCTGAATGTATGTACTGACCCTGCTATAAATATTACCAGAGCCTACTCTGAACACTCCAAAGCAAAACCCATGCTTTTTTCATTTACTTCTCATGAAGTTGGCGTGCACTGGCAAGGTTGTGGAGCACTAGATGAATTACTTGGTATATATTGGAAGCCAGGTAGTGTCTCAAACTGAATTCTCCACAGAGCACTTGGTTATTTTTTAACAGTAAGTTTTAAATTACCTTGCCACTTAACTACACAAAATTTGCAGACAGGCTTCAGTGAGTCTGCATATTGCAATAGAACTACTGAGTGTAGCACAACACAAATATATTTTATCTGTTAGGTTTGTCATGAGGGATTTTTAATTCTTTGTATTAGTATCAAGTTATTGTATATACAACTTCATAAGCATGCATTTAAAATTTTTTTCTGTTGTAAAACGTCTATTAGGAAAAAGAAAAACTCTGCCAGTCAAGAAACGCCTTTTAGCATCAAGAAGCAATACTGTAAACACTGCCTCTTAGTGTCAGAGTAGCTTAATAAATTTTTTTTGCTGGTGGATGTTTGTTGTTAGAGGCATGTAAACTAACTGCTGTTCAGGCAAATTATAGACAGATATAGAAGGAATGGTTGAACTCAGAAAAGGAGGAAATAGCAACAGGGTAGCTAAGTAAAGTGATGATCTTGTCAAGTGAAAGAGAGGGTCAAGGAAAGGTACTGAAAGCTGAAGTATAAAGAAGTGGTTATGGGAAATGGGGAGAGAAATACAACTGCATTTGCCTTGTGCCTGATGACTAAAACCAATTGCTGCAGTTGACTGTGTAATACTACTCTGGCTGTGGTCTGACAATTACCATTTGTTCACAGGCAATCTGTTTCCCTGAAGTAAATCTGAGACAATGTCCATATATTTGCCCCATTAATTTATTTTCATTCTGTAAACAAATATCTAAGGCAAACTTGTAGACAGTGTCAAAACACAACAATTGAACAGGAAAAAGTTAAATGTCATTCTGTAGAGAGAGCCATCTTGTAAAGAAGCAGTTAAATTTTAAGTTGTAAACACTTCAGCAGTGCACGGAGGGCTCTAATTTGCGCTTCCTTTTTTGCTTCACATGACTGTGCCACCTACTTTTTCCTGGACATAATTGTATACATTAAAAAATAACATACAGGGTTTTTTATAGGCACACTTCACTGTAATACCCCTGTTTGCCAGTGACCAAACTCAAATCATTCCTAGTCTTTTAGCCCCTTCAAAAGCTGGGCAAGTAATTTTCTCATCTTGATGATGCTCCCAGGAGGTTTTCCAGAGCTGTAAAGTTTGCAGCAGAAGCTTCTTCCAATCACACTGAGAAGGCAGATCTTAGGAAAGTAGGCAAATCCAAGGGCATGAAGTCTGAGATTAGCTGATATTCAACAGGCATGTCACACTCATCCCACCCTCCACATGCTTTATCTTGTATATAACTGTATGTAAACATTCATGTAAATAGTTCACATCTTAGGGATGTAGATTTTTAAAAATTGATAAACAGGACACCCATTCATCTGGGTTTTTGCAAGGGAGGATCGCAGTTTGGTCTTAAATCAGAAACTTTTTTCAAAAGGTTTTAGCCCAATTGGTGTTTTTAGTTTCTGGAAAGAGTTCTAGAATAGAACCAAAATGCTTATAGTATGAGTGGCAAGTTTCCTTTTGAAAGGAAATACATGTTCTACAAAAGTGTTTTTCACAATAGGTAAAAAGAACCAAAACAAAATTCAGAATAAAATATATATTATTGATACACTAATAGCTAAGTTTGTACCTTCTATATGCTCATGTGCTAAATTACAAGTGTTTTCAGAAATAACTGCAGTGGAAACTTGATAAAATACCTCCTCTGCAGTCATGTGATAAGCAGGGAAAGTTCTTAGTTAAATTAAATGACATTTGATGTCAAACAGGGACATGGCCAAGAGTGTGTGCTTCAGATGTTTGGGGTTTTTTTTAACTGTTTTGTTCTGCTTGACTGAGATGTCTGAAGAACAATTATGGTTTTCCCACACAAAAAAAGCTTTGAGCAGCCTTTCTAGTGGTGATTTTCAGTGGAATGCTATACAGTATAAGAAAGAGATGCACTGGTCTGCAGTATCATCTACAGCAGAATGTTCTAATGCAGCTTCAGCTGTAAGCTACAGAGTCATAACATGGCTTTAACATGACTTTTATGAACACACTTTTGAAGCCAGGAAATGCTGATTAGTATTTTTCCCTACCCCTTGCCTTACCCTACAAGGCACCCAAACAAGTATTTGTGTTTCCTTTCCCTCTTCTAGAACACAAGGTTATTTCTAGGAGGTTTAAATGTTTGTAAAGACAGGTGTGAATACTTGGATTTTCCATCAGAATTGTATATCTGCTCCCACTGGAGTGGTCAGGTGATTTAATAAATTTTCTTCTCCACAAAGGGAGAGTTAGAAAGCTGCTATATCATTGCCTTATTTAAAGAAAATAGTTGAGGAGCAGCAAATAACCTCCAAGTGTTTTCATGCTGTTTCTTCTAATATGAAGTCCAAAGAATGAGATAACGTTTGGAGAGACAAGTCACAACCCATGTGGCTAAACCAGCAGTTTTCTTGTTGAATTCTGTCCTTTAAGTGACAAGCTTTGAAATAGAATTTACTGTATTCTAGAAACAGTAGTTGGAATTTACTATTTTGAGGTATATAAATTATCTCAAGAACTACATTGTAGGCGCAATGTTACCTAAATTAGTTGCATATTTGTTGTGCTTTTAATGGTAAAAAACTATTTCTGAGTAAATCTGTTGTACTCCTTATATATGACCATGTCAAGTAATGAAAAATTAAACTGGTTACAATTGCACCAGTACGCTTTTCATTCCAACTGATCTCTTACAAGCACATGACATGTACAGGACTAATATCTAGCAATATTTAATGTGGTTATAAATGTGTAGAGAGAAAAGGATCACTCAGTCATTATGTGCTCATGCTCATGATTCCAGGAGCAAGCCAGAATACTTAACAAATTTCAGCCTTTTTTTTTTTTTTAATAATAATGGCTAAATAAGTTGAAGTAATGTTTGAACAAATGTAATTGCACCAAAATTTTGTTTTATGAGGGAAAATAGTTTGAGAGCAGAGAAATGGTTAAATTTGTGCCAGGTTTCTTTCTGTTAGTAAAATTTCATCATCTTTGAGCTTCACTTGATTCATGCAAGCTTAATGCAGCAAATGTATGTTAACAAGATTAATACTTTGATCTGTCACTAGCATGTGACAGCAATTTGACTGTTTAAGTCCTCAGCCATGGAAATTTTTCAAAGCATCAGCTCAGACTTGATTTTTGTAGTATGATCATGTGCCAGTGCTTGCGCCAGGTGAAAAAGTCTGTCTGGCTTCTATGGCGAATGAACGTTAAACTCTCTCACTATTGTAAACAATAAGTAATTAATCGCCTCTTCAACCCCTTCACTGACACCTATATTTTGGATGCTTCAGAGGGCTTTGGAAGAGCTTTTTAATAAGGGGTGTATAGGCACAGAGGAAAGTGAATCTAAACTGTTCTGCTCTAGACCTATGAGGAAACATGGATATTAAGACCTGAGGAAACTCTTTACCAGCCTTGATGGAAAAAAAACCTGACACATTATTTGGGACAGAGGTATCTCAGGCATTTATTTGTTCAGACTGAGCTAGGATTTTGTTTACTGCTGCTTTATCTGTTTGATGTCGAAGTACTCCCACTTTTAAATGCTGTATGCTTTCCATATGTTCTTCAGATGTCTCCAAGACTCTAGCTAGCTGAGTCAAGTACTTGATATGAATCATAGGCCTGGGGAAGGTTGTTGGCTTCCAATTGTGTTAAAAAACAAAAAAATGGTGCTCCTAAAGTTCTAAGGAATGCAACAGCTCCTAGGCAGGGTTACCAATTATATCTTTGCATTCTATTAACTTGTACAGACACCATAGCAGTAGTGACATGAGTAGTGTGCAATGCTGAAACTGGGCTGAGGCTCATGGGGCAATATAAAAATGGTATGCAGAGCCAGCACAAGGTTTCTGTATTGTTCAGGCAAAGTTTATTGTTTCTGTCTCAGGAATGAGTGTGAAGAGAAAAGGGGGAGAGGCCAAGGATCCTGCAGGATAAGATACTACAATTGCTGCTTCTCAAACTAAGGACCCTTGATCTGAAAAGTCAATTAGAAAAAGCTGTTGGTTTCTGGACAGTAGCAACTGCTTCACAATTAAAATTGAAACTGACTTTTTTGCAAAATCCCCTTTATCCACCTTACAGGAATTTTCCCAAGAGAAACCACTGCTTGCCGTCAGGTGTGACAGGTAGAAGCTGCCAAGCACTCTTGTCTGAGCTTTTGTGCAGTAGGGAACTTCATAGGGAGAAGTTGATGATGGTTGATGGTGAGGTAATGGAGAAAACACAACGCAAAAAGAACAGGAGAGAGAAGTTATTAGGTTAGATGCACCACTTCAGCAAACAGTTGCCTCTTTGCAGAAGAGGTGGAGTGGGTGAGAGCTAAAATTTGAAGATGAGATCATCTGTTTTACTTCAGTACAGGCCTAAACTGATCATGAAAACATAAATCACATATCCATTTGGTCAGCTCAGCCTGTGCAGATAACTTGAAGGAGATGGATTATGAGAAGTGCCACATGGTTTAATGGCATACATTTCCCCTTAAGGTTTTCAGAATGGCTAAAATAAGATGTATGCTGCTTTTAAAGGCAGTTTGAAGCTGCAAAATACCTAGTGTTTGTGATGGTCCAGTGGAATTAGAGCTGATGTCTCAAACATTCACTGAAGAATTTCAGTCAGGGTTAAATCCAGGGGACAATCTTTGTGGTGACTCCGGGGGAGAGGGGGGCACTTCCCTGACACCAGGTCCGCCTTGCGAGGAGCTGATGGGGGAGAGACTATTGTCTTCACAATGCATGGATTCTGAAAAGAAGATTCTAGAGATAGGGACTGTGCATGACAGCCCACTGGTCTGTTTCCAAGAAGGTTCTGGAAGCACTGACTGCGTATGACATCTAACTAGCATAAGGGTTGGAGTGCCCACCCAGAGGCTGCCAATATAGGCACTAATCAGAGCCTGGTGTGGCAGTGCCCCAAGGAGCTGGACATCTAGGCTGGCTGCACCGGTGCTGGACCCAGGACTGGTGATATCTTTCTTTCTTTTCCCCTTCTCCTAACATTAATGGTTGTATTGCAAGGTCAGTTGATTTGCTTTTTTTTACTAATATTGTTAGGAATACCTAAAGTTATTTTCTTATCACGCCAATACTATTGTGAGCACCTAAAGTAGTCTTCTTATCAGCCAGTACTGTTAGCAAATAAAGTTATGTTTTGTGAATTGAAGGATCCTTGGTGTTGTTTCACCTTAATCTTGACCTGGGAATTAGCAAACTTGAGTCATCGCCCTGGTTGCCTGGGGCGTGACAGTGTTGTAGGTATGTGACATAGGGAGGAAAAACCTTCCACTGATATATGTCCATGTGTGGAGCAGTGATCTTGAGATCCTGAGCTTTATCTGTCCAAAACAGATTTGCAAAACTAAGTAGTGTATCTCAATTACTGACTAGGTTTCAAGGCTGTAATGAATGTCTAACCTGTGAGTCCGATGTTGCATATTCATTTTGGTTTTGCTAGGAAGTATTGTTGTTAATGCTGAATGCAAGCACAGAATTTGAGAGGGTGGTGAGATTCAGTGGTGGATTAAATGAGTGCTAAAGCTGTTCATGTAATGAGCAGTCCCCAAGGACATGCATGATTTCTCCTGCAGAAGCCATGGATCATGTGCTAATTTCTCATTTGATAACACAGAATGGTTTGCAAAAGGATAATGGATAATCCATCGGAAGGGCTCATGTCCTGCTTGCTGCTGGGGGAAGGTGAGTCAGATGATTTTGGCAATTCAAGGTATTTTCAAAGAGAATAGATGAGAAAAGGAATATATTTGAGAAGGGAACAGTCACAGAGTTCATGTTCCTGCTAGGACAAGTTTGTATTGTTCTGTTAATAGAAATCATTTCTTAAGAGGACTGGGAAAGCAGGCAGGCAAAAATGTTGACACCTAAGGATATTTGTCCAAGGTATTTTCCTCAGGGGTTACACCTTATGAAACTCATTCTGACAAAGGAAAATCTTTGAGCATCTTTCAAAGTAGGAAATGACCTAGGAGTTGAACCAACTTTGACTTCTGTTACTCAGATCTATGTTGCAAGGTTTAGGATTTTAGAAAGTTGTCTAATCAACCGTGGTATTTATGTAAACTTTTTTGTCCTGTTTGGATATTCTGCTTGTAGAAACTTGTAATTTTCTCATTAAGTATTGGCTGGAGTACACTTCAAGGGCTTCATTGTTCATAAAGGAGTTTAATCAGTTTGGAACAAGTAATCTGTGAGGTGTGCTTGTATCCAACAGGAAGAGTATCCTAGGGAGAGTGTTTCTTGTGCGTATGATCCCAGCAATCCTTTGTGTATGTTAGTTTTGCTGTTGCCATAATTGTGTATGGGACAGGGCTCCAGACATGTAAATTAATCTGACACACTTTCATAGTTTAGGAGAGGTTATTTTGCATGAAAATCAAATATTTGAAAAATAAGGTTTCTTCTTTCAGCATGATCAGGAAATGGAGATGCCATGGTGGTCAATGAGTATAAACCATCACTCTGAGATTATGTGGTTTGGTGAAAGTGCCAGCTCTTCTACTGACTGGCCACACCACCCAAAGCAAATCATATGTCAAGCCTGTCTCAGCTCTTGTAAAATAGAGTATCTGTCTGCTCTCTCCTAATGCTTTCACATCTATGGGGGAGAACATGGGGTAAATACTACCAAGGAGAATATTTTTCTCAGTCTCACAATTGCTGTTGTCACAGTGCTTAAATACTTGAAAGTTTTCTATCTGTGGAAATAAGAAGATCTGCACTCAGGTTAAGGTGCATAGCAAAAGTTGACCCTAATCCTATTTTCTTCAGGGAGGAAACCTTTCCCATGGAAAATGAACCCTTTTCTTTGGAACAGGCTATGTTCGCTTGTGGGACAAAAAAGACTTTACTGTGATGCTAAAGTGAATTTGAAATGTCAAACTGTTTTGTTTCAGAATTGGTGTTATTCATCTGAGTGGAGCAGTTCTGAAATTAGAGATCTGTTCAAGGAGCACCTGACTTTGAATCGAGAAATAATAAAGGAAGAATACAAAGAATAGTTTGTACAATATATGGAGCAATGGCACTTTGAGATGCCTCAGTAGACTTCTGTATCTTGAATGCAGCCTTTCATGTTACCTCTGGCTGCACTTGCTTAGCTGTAGCCTGTGCCTCTTCATCTTGTTTGGTTATTCTTCCCTTTCAAAGGATTTACACTTTTTTTTCTGTATGAATTGTCTGGAATCCACTTTGAGTGCTTATTGATCATGATGAAGTTTACTTGCTTTGGAACAAGCCTCTGATGAGGCATGCTTGTAAGATGCTTCTTACAGTTTATGGTCTACAGATCATCATTTTCTTTAATCTGTTCCCTTTGTAAACTTGCTGTGGCCATTTTTTTTTCCAGTCTCAGCTTGATCCTACACTTCCAGTGAAGCGTGAGTGTGCAGCAAACCCCATCTCCTCTCAAAGGTGACTGGCGACTAGTAAGTGAGGCTTATTTTAAAAGGAGTTGTGCCATGCTCCCTCAGATATGTGAGTTTTGGAAACTGTACAGAAATGCCTCTTGCCTCCTACTACTGTTGCCAGTACTAAGCTCAAATCAGTTCAAGCTTTTTTTTTTTTCTCTCATGCTAAAGAACATGGAAAGACAAGTTTATTTGTTTCCTCTTGTTGAAGTTTTTTTTATTTGCTTATAGTGAGCATATATTTTATATGAGAAAATATAAAATATTTTATATGATGTTGTTTGTTATTGAATTTATAGAAAGATATAATTAAAGAATGTATGTATATGGCAAAATGATGGTTAAACAAGAAATAATAGTATTTCTGTGGCATTGTCATTTCTGGTATGGATGAGCAACTTAGGAAGTCTTCTAAGCTATGTCCTAATTTCCTTTTTGCAATAGAGTAAACAGTTACTTGGAATGGGTTAATTAATCACTGTTTTCAGGACTCAAACGCATAAAATGCTACTGTATAGTACTGAAATTAATGGAACTGAATTTGTCCTTCAGCTCTAAGATACGGACTGGAAAATATTATGACTAAATGAATGTTTTTATATTAAGAGTTTGATTAATTCTAAAAGTACTTTAGAATTGCAACAAGTCTTTTAAATGGAAATCTTCACATATGAGCTGTGGTACTTGATTAGTTTTGACTGTAAGGTCTGCTAAAATGTGGAGCCTTATAAAGTTCAAGTGTGGGATTTCTGGTGAGGCCAGAAACCCTTCTCTTTGTAGTTAGAAGAGGGGGAAAAAATGCTCTGAACACTTTAAAGATGAAAATCAGAGCAGACCTACAGCTGAAAATGCAGTTTTACTCAGTACAGTGTTTTACACAGTTCACCTTAATACCGTTTATTAAGTGATAATTGTATTTTCCTTGATGTTTTGAAAATTATCTTAACATTGTAATATTACAAGATTTGTTTTGCTTGAATAAATTAAATTTAATTGGAAAAGACTCATCTATATCCTGCAGATCTCCCCAAAGGAGGAGGCTCAATGGCTTGTTTTGTGTAGCTGCAGAGTAATACATAAAAGTTACTAGTATCTGAGATATGGAGGTTATGATAATGGAAATGCTGACGTTTCATCTTTTAGGTTACAGAGTGTGCTACTGTAGTAACTGTCTCATTTCACTGTGTGAATATTGTGAAGAGAGGCCTTCAGATGCCCAGCTTCTTTTAAAAAACATTTAATTTATCATGGAAGAAACTTTGAGTCAGACAGTTCTTGAAGTGAAATACTGGATTTAATCATAGAAGAGGTATAATGTGGACAGTGGAAGTGTGAGTTTGTTAGCACTGATAACTAGAAGCTGTGAGTTATTTTTTAGGCTAGATCATAGAATCATTTTGGTTGGAAAAGAACCTTAAGATTATCTAGTCCAGCTGTCAACCTAACACTACCAAGTCCACCTCTAAACTATGTCACTAAGCACCACATCTACGTGTCTCTTAAATATGTCCAGGGATAGTGACTCAGCCATTTCCCTGGGCAGCCTGCTCCAGTCCTTGATACCCTTTTGGTGAAGAATTTGTTCCTAATACCCAACCTAAACCTCCCCTGGCACAACTTGAGGCCATTTCCTCTCATCCTGTTGAGCTAAACAATCCCAGTTCCCTCAGCCACACCTCAGAAGACTTGCTCTCTAGGCCTTTCAGCCAGCTTTGTTGCCCTTCAATGGTCATGCTCCAGCACCTCAATGTCTTTCTTGTAGTGAGCGACCCAAAACTGAACACAGTACTTGAGGTGTGACTTCATCATTGCTGACTACAGAGGGACAATCGCTTCCCTGGTCCTGCTGACCACACTATTTCTAATACAAGCCAGGATGCTGTTGGTCTTCTTGGCCACCTGGGTATGCAACTGGCTCATATCTAACTGGCTGTGGACCAGAACCCCCAGGTCCTTTTCCATCAGGCCACTCCTCCCCAAGTCTGTGACAGTGCTTCCAAGTTGCTGGGAGTGATACATAAATAAGCTAAATCCAAATCTACATGCATTTGGTTTGAAACTGTTACCCATTTTCCTATTAGTACAAGCACTTGTAAAAAGTCCCTTCCCAGCTTTCTTGTAGGCCCCCTTCAGATACTGTAAGGCTGCTATAAGGTCTCCCTGGAACTTTCTCCTCTTCAGGAAGAACAACCCCAACTTTCTCAGGCTGTCCTTATAGGGGTGGTACTCTACCCCTCTGATTATCTTCATGGCTCTCCTTTGGATCCACTCAAAAAGGTCCAAAGCCTTTCTGTATTGGTGGCCACAGAACTGAACACAATATTGAAGGTGGGGTTTCATGAGAGCAGAGTAGAGGGGCAGAATGACGTCCCTCAATCTGCTGGCCACACTTCTTTTTAAGTCCCCCAAGTCTTACTGAGTTTAAACACTTTTACCAAACAGCTAAGAAGCTCAGATCAAATGTGAAAGAAGAAAGGTGTTACAGTCTACAATTTATTAGCTGCCAGTGTCCAGTTGTGCAGCAAACCTTTTGTAGGAAGAATGGCAAACTGTAATCTCAATTGCCTAACTGGATAACACAGTGATGACTGATGAAAAAATGTCTCCTTACATCCTACAGATTAGGACAGTTAATGTCTGGCTGTACTGTAATGTCAGCTCCCAAAAACCAGACCATTATTATTTTGCTGAGTTCTGCTCAACCCTTCAGTTTCAAAAGCAATCACCCAACCCCATTAAAATGTATTGCAAGTTTCTATTTTCTGTTTTTCCATGTCCTACACTATGTAATTCATTCAGAACATGACCAAGAGATTTAGTATTGAGGTCAAACATAAGTTACAGGAGAGTAAGAACTTACACTGAGAAAAACCGCTTCTTGATATTTGCTTAACTTTTCAGGCAGCATACACCTGGAAGCCACTAGAGAATTAAACCTGCCCCAGACCTTGCCAGCTGCTCTACGTGCTTCAGAAACCACCTAAGAAAGGAGCTAGTAACAATTCATGTCCCAGCTCCCAGAATGCCAAACATTCACATATTAGAGCAACAGATGTTCGATTATGGCATTATAGCTCTCTGTACATTTTAATTTGTTACCAACCATCATCCCCAGTGACCTCCTACCAACCTCAGATCAAAAACAAAGGGGAGAAAACTGTATTTCGGATTCCCTCAGTATAATGGTATTACCTGAAAAACTGAAAACAAGCAAGAACATAATATGCTACTTTTGATAGTCATAATATTATGCACTTACAGTATTGTTAAAACAGTGCTTACAATAGTAAAATTAGCATATAACAAATTAATTTGGCAGAATTGTCCATTCCAAGAAGTGAATACCAAGTTCTCTCAGTTACTAAATCCTCACAACACAAGTTGTGTCCTGCATATGCAAAATCATGAAGCATATCCTGATTGCTCAAACAGATCATAAGGATTCCTCAGATACTCTTTAGAATATGGCCCTTAACTTTACTGTCATCCCCATGAATCTTTTAGGGAGTACAGTGTTATTTATCAATGTCACAGACAGCTGGATGAAATTTGTATTTCTGCAGGCCTTCTGTGCAATGGCTGATACTGAAACTCTTTATTTTTAGCAACATGAAGGGATTTCAAAGTAAGATCTTCCCAAACACACAGAGCAGTTTCCACAGTAGGTCCTTTTTGCATAAACATTTGCAAAAGAGATCATATTAATGGGAAATTTTTTTTTCTACACTCAACTAGTTTCTACAACTGTATGAAAATTATGACACATAGCAAGTATGAGTATGAACGCAAACAAACCTTATCTGTGAACTGACACTTGAAATAAATACACAACTGGAATAGAGAACACACACACTAATTAATAAAGGAACAGTAGTGCTTGTATCTTACCAAAATAAGCATAAGTTTCTTAATCTAGAGCTGGCTATATAACCTGAAATGCTCTAGCCTTAAATCTCCTTTTTCCCTTTTATAACCTCCTCCTACCTACCCTAAAAAGGTTGAACACAATATTGAAGGTGGGGTTTCGTGAGCAGAGTAGAGGGGCAGAATGACCTCCCTCAATCTGCTGGCCACACTTCTTAAGTCCCCCAAGTCTTTCTCTGCAGGGCTGATCTCAATCGACTCCTTGCCCAGCCTGTATTTGTGCTTGGGGTTGCCCTGACCCAGGTTCAGGACCTTGCCCTTGGCCTTGTTGAACTTCATAAGGTTTGCACAGGCCCTCCTCTCAAACCTGTCAAAGTCACTCCGGATGGCATTCCTTCTGTCCAGCGTGTTGACCTGACCTTACAGCTTGGTGTTGTCTGCAAACTTGCTGAAGGTGCACTCAATGCTACTGCCCATGTTGCCAACAAAGATGTTAAACAGCACAGATCAAAATACCAGCCCCTGAAGAATGCCACTCATCACTGATCTCTACTGGACATTGAGTCATTGACCGCAACTCTTTGACTGCAACCATGCAGCAAATTCCTTATCCACTGAATGGTCCATCTGTTTGAATTCATGTTTTTCCAATTTAGAGACAAGGATGTTATGTGGGACAGTGTTGAATGCTTTACCAGAAGTCCAGGTAAATTATGTCAGTTGCTCTTTTCTTATCTACTGACACTGGAACCCTATTGTAGAAGGCCACCAAATTTGTCAGTCATGATTTGCCCTTAGTGAAGCCAAGTTGGCTATCACTAAGCACCTCCTTATTTTCCATGTGCCCTAGCATAGTTTCCAGGAGAATCAGCCCTATGATCTTGCTGGGCACAGAGGTGAGAATGACTGTCTTGTAGTTCCCCAGATCTTCTTTTTTTCCTTCTTTTAAAAATAGGGGTTATATTTCCCTTTTTTCTGTCTGCAGGAACTTCACCAGGCTGCCCCAACTTCTCAAATAAGACCAATAGTGGCTTAGAAACTTAGGAACTTCATCCACCAGTTCCTTCAGGACCTGCAGATGCATCTCATCATGTCCCACAGGCTCAGGCACCTTCAGGTTCCATATATGGTCTTGAACCTGATTTTCTCCTACAGTGAGCGTTCTTCATTCTCCCAGACTTTGCTTTCTGTGACTCTGGTGGTGTGGCTGGAGCACTTCCTGGTGAAGACCTAGGCAAAACAAGTCATTGAGTACCTCAGCCTTCTCCATATCCCAGGTAACAAGGTGTCCTGTTTCCTGACAGAGAGGGCTGACATTCTCCCTTGTATTCCTCTTATCACCAGCATGCCTTGATGTGCATTCATCACCAGGTGATGCATTTCTAAGTGCTATGGCATCATTTTATAGCCTTTGGAACATAGTTACTACTTTGAAGGAATGAAGCTAATCTTTAACATGTGAAGATGTTGGAGAGTGATCTGTCTCATTCTCTTGCATGCTATTTTCCAAGTGCAGTATGATACTGAAAGTTCAGGTGGAAGGTGCTAGTTTCCTGAGTGCAGCTGTCTGCAACTGAGTGTTGTTGGATATCCTCTGAGAATTCCTAAGAGGTTCATCTCTCAGGATTTTGTACCTTCCTGGGTGTATTTGACATAGTGTTGCTCTTCTGTCTTTGCTTAAAATAATGCTAGAACAGTATCATTCTCTTCTGCTGAACATCATCTAATGCTGACAGTACTGTGAGAAAATACAAACAAGAAACCCAACCCTTTTCTATGGATTTTATTGATTTCCGTACGATTGTGAGAGGAACTCGAACACTACAAAACCAATCTACTGCAGCTAATGAACAGCAAATATGAAGAATCATAACTACCTCAACTCAGTCTAGCACTGGTTTTGATTTCTTGTTCCATAGCTTCCAGGAAGCCTTTTTCCCTTTAGTCACCAAGTGCAAGCATGTCTTAAATAACTCATAGTGTGCATGTTACGGTAAGAATTAAAAATGGAAGAAATGCTTTGGGAAAAAAATGAAATGACCAAGCTTTAGTCTCAAAAAAATGGGGATAAACTTCTGTTAGGTTGTTGACCCTGTAACTTCTCCTTGCATGTTGCCTTGTAATGTCCTATACTTTGTCAGTTTCTCTCTTCTTCTAGGTGGTCTAAACCTGACTGAATTGGTAGTATGACAAAAGGCCTATTTTGGTTATTTTACTGATCAAATGTGAATTGTGTTTGTTGTTGTTTGTTTGTTTTATTGTGTGTGTTCAAGAACTAGACTGTGCTTCCAAGTTGCTGGGAGTGATACATAAATAAGCTTGTTGGCTGGGGGCCAGTGCCAAAGATGCTGCACACTGCATTTCTCACTTATGTTTTGAATTCTCACTGGGCTTGATGTGATATAATTATTCACTTACCTTGCAATGAAGAGCGCAGTGGAACATTGTTTTAACTTGCTTACTAGCTGTTTTGCCAATTATGCTGCACAACACCAGGAACACAGCCAGCAACAGCAGGATACATATCAAGACTTTACTGTCTATTTATACAGAACGAAAAACTGATGCTGCATGGCCAGAAACAGAGGACACGAACCCACTAACTGCGGGTGATATAATGAAAGGGAACACAAACTGCATTACAAACTCAATAATAGAAGGAAAAAGAAACCAGGCAGCAAATTCAACGATGGGTGGAGAAATCAACCACACCCTGAATACCACCATGGCCATGCACAGGCCTCCCCGGCAAATGCCAGAGAGGTGCATCAACATAACATGATAAACACCAAAAAGATACATGACCAAGCTGTGACCTATTCTAAAGGACGATCAGATCCATTACCTGTGGAGGTTTGCAGCTGGACTGCAGGCCTCAATAATATTTTTGACCTTGTCGATTTGAAACACGTGCCCAGGAAAATGAGAGATAAACAAGTACAAGGACGAACATGCAACCACAAGATAGGGATGTTGTCCTAACCATGAGCAGGAGTATGCAAAAGCTATTAACCAATAGGCAGTATGCTGGTAATATGCTTAGTCAATAAATGCAGTACACAATATGTAACCTTAGGGATAAAAAGGACTGTCTGCAAGAAATAAATGGCAATGCTTGGATTACATTAGTCNAAATAAATGGCAATGCTTGGATTACATTAGTCCGTGTACATGTTGTCCATTGATCTCCCACAATTACCTTTGTTCCTTCCAATGTCTCCTCCAATGTCTCCCTCCATCCCACTGTAGCTGGGGAACCCCCATTGCAGTGAGCAGTTGGGGGCCTTCTCAATAATGGGGAAAGTCTTGTGTGGTGTCTCCACCCACAGAATGGCTTTCGAGTTCTCTGCAAGTGGGACCAGCTTTTATAGTACTGAATAAACAACTCAGGTTGCATAGGCGACCTCAAAATAAGTTCAAAAGCAGGACATCTGCTATTTTTCCTCCTCCTTGTATTCCATCCAAGGTTGGCCAGACCGCGGCAAGAACAAGGAGTGCGGCGGGAGATAAATGAACAACGCGTACACGGATT
>VYZX01024725.1:17514-30128 GCA_013401335.1 Brachypteracias leptosomus
AGAAAATGGATTTTAAATGTTTGATAATATTTTTAGAGAAATACATAGCTAATAAGAAGTGATTTGGTCAGTAATATTATTTTGGACCTTTTCTATGGAGACACTTAAATTCAAGCTATATGAAACTGTTTCATATAACTTGAGTTATATGAAAAATGGGCCTTTTCTGTGGAGACACTTAAACTCAAGTTATATGAAATTCAGCTTTTGTGAAGGAAATTTCACTTTCAGAGTTTTTCTCCAAAAAATGGATTTTAAATGTTAGATAATATTTTTAGAGAGATACGTAGCTAATAAGAAGTGATTGGGTCAGTAATATTAGTTTAGACAGTTTCTGTGGAGTTCTAAAGCAGGTTATGTGTCTGCTACCTTGCTACCAAATCAGCCTGTCATCCTACAAAGAGGTGGCACGTTAGAGCCTCTTTTTATCTTGGTTGTACAACTGGCCTACAGAACACGAGTTTCACTTTTCAAGGCCAATTAACTGTTCTTATTCTAACACTGACTTAAAGTGTATGAGCAAGGCCTCTCTGAAAGGGCATCATTTTTCATGTCTTTGGAGTATAGAAATAAACATGTTTTAACAGAGGTGACATTCTTTCTGTGAAGTGAACAGATGCCATGATTATTAAAGCAGTTATGGCACCTGGACTGGAAATTAGGAAAAGATTTATAACCATGAGGGTTTCTGGAACAGTTTTCAGCAAAAGACCTGGGGCCAGAAATGCCTGATGATGATGATGGTGCTTGAGCAGGGTATATAACAGTGTATGGCACAGCTGCTGGCTGCACTACAGGACTGGACACGGGGATCTCACAGAAATTCCTTCATTTGCTGCTATGGAGACAAACTTGAAACTAGGACTGCTTCATCACTTAAAAATAGAATCAAGGACAATTCAGAGGTATTTAATTAATTCACATATAAAGTCTGCTTATGGTTCTTATAGGTTTGACTTCCACATTTTGAAGTATATATAGATAATATATAAAATTCCTATTAAAAATTAGAAGATGGGCTACAAGGTACAGCCAAAGTTTCCTGATCACAGTTAATAGAAGGGAGCTCTCTTTTTTTGCTATAAGGTGCATAGCCATGAACTTATAGAGTCACTTATGTTGGAAAAGGCCTTTAAGANCAGGAAAGTGGGGTCCAAATAATGGTCTCGAATTCTTTAGAAAGTGTTTTAAGGGGTGTTGAATGTACAAAGATCAGAGGAAGCAAAGGGGTATGTTTGTCTCTGCTTTCTGACCCTCATCAGTGCTAAGAACGTTGTGGAGCATCAGTTACTTGAAGGTTGTATTTGAGTTGAATACTCAAAAGATGAGATAATTCTTTACACTAGTATATCAGAAAACATTGCTCTTTGTGCTGAATATGGGGTAATGGAGCTGCAAGGGAGGTCAGAACCTGGTCCTCAAATACCAACACAAATTTTCAGAAGAAACTGCAGATATGTAAATGCTTTGAATTAGCAAGAACGGTCTGTTCTTTCAACTCATTAGCTCATACTTTATGCTCTGCCAAATTGCCAATTAAAATACTCCAAAAAATTTAATCTTAATCAAATTGTAGAGAACAGTGACATTCATAACAATAGATTAATGCCAAGTATTTTAGTATCAGCTGAAGGATATACGCAGTTTGGATAATGAGTCAGAAGATTTGGGGTTATCCATTTTGGTACTACTTTCTTTGGCTTCATTTAAGTTTTAATTTGTATTGATTTTAATACAATAGACCAGAGCATTTCCAATGGAGATTTCACACTACGTGAAATGCACTCTGGAGTTCCATTCAGGGAACATCATTTTTTGTCATCACCTTGAGGCACTTAGCACAGGATTTGTAAAGATGCTAAGGGCCCTTCATTTCCCATGGTTTCAATGAGAGCTTCAGGTTTCTGCATTTCTTTTGTACCTTGTTCAGATTGACAAGAAACTGAGTATGTACCCTCACACCTCACCAAAGTAAAACAAGATACATCACATCATCTGAAACTGGACTTTATGAAAACCACTCAAGCATACAACTCTATCTCATCTTCTTATCAAATTGCAAAACACTCCCTGATCTCGGTATTTATTTAGCTACTGAATCCTGGAGTCTGATTTTGTTAAAAAGGAAGAGTATGCAACGGCAGCTTTGCAACCTTACACAAACATGTCTATTTTGGGTTCAGGAGAAGCAGTCCTTTGTCATACAGAACACCATAGTGCTTGACTACCAAAACTGACAAGAATTTGCTCTACAAGCTCCTTGTAAGCATTTATATCAATCTGTTTATGTTCATGCATGTATAGAGGCTTACAGTCTCATCAAAACACAATCAAATCACTTCAGCTGCAAAATTCCACTCAAGTCAACAAAGCTACATATATTTATACTTGCTACAGATCTGGCCTAAGGAGTTTTGCTAGTAAGGCCTGATGCAATGCCCACTGAAGTCAATGAGGTGACCAGAAGAACGTACCTGGAATGTATAATTACACAAAATACAAACATGTAGAGAGGAAAAGGATATTTTTCTTTCCAGGCATCAGAAAAACACTAGATGAGAGAGTGCCAGTTGCATGAAAAGGTTTGGAGAAGTTTCTCTTATACCCACACCACTGAATCACCCTTATGTCAGACTCCATCTGTAGAATCCTTACTCATATAAATAATATAGGGCTTCATGTTTTCCTCAGTGATTTTTAAACCTTTGCATTTCTTTTGAAAGTAGAAAAGGAAAAAGTAATCTCAGGCGCCTGATTTTGTCATTTCTACCAAAGTGTGTTTATTTGTGGAAAGGGGCAGAAACAGGAGAATTGTTTATAAATGAAAGAAAATTTAAGGTTATGAGCTGACATGAATTTCAGACTTATTTTATCAGTAAAATTAAATGTGTAGTACTGAACATTTCTTGTGAAATCAGGATAAGGAAAAATTTAATGTCATGTTTCCCATAACAACACTGGATATTCAGGAGATTTGTCAAATTTGCAATAATGTAGCTGCCATCAATCAGACCATACTTTAAAAATCTTGTATTGTAAATTTTCTGTTTCTAAATCAATAAGTCTATCTGGAATAATGGACCTGGTTTTCAAAAAATTTCCCATACCTGAAGCAAAACTTCTGACTGCTCATTTGTGCAGGGAGATACAAACC
The DNA here is from genome assembly GCA_013401335.1 of Brachypteracias leptosomus. Classification (NCBI taxonomy): domain Eukaryota; kingdom Metazoa; phylum Chordata; class Aves; order Coraciiformes; family Brachypteraciidae; genus Brachypteracias; species Brachypteracias leptosomus. Next base: position 20,669 of record VYZX01024725.1, read on the forward strand.
ACAGTGGGCAGGAACTGATGTAATATAATCAAGTAGGGAAGAAACAGTTATTGAAATAGAGAAAATTCTATATGATGTGAAACATTTGTATTGCACTTCTTTCACGTTCATGCTATTGAAAAGCCTGGACAGTCACTGTATGAAATGACAGAAGGGAAAGACAGGAACAAAACCTGTAAAAGTGGTGGTTGGGATGGCTATGAAACATTTTGAGGTCCCTCTACGAGGGCAAGGAAACAACAGGTAGTACCATGGGGTGCTACATAAGCTCCCCAAGCCTAGCAGTGCAATAGCAATCATAGAATGTTTCAGGCTGGAAGGGACCTCTAGACTCTTGTCCAACCTCCCTACGGAAGCAGGGACATCTCTACCTAGGGCAGGCTGCTCAGAGCCCCAGCAAGCCTGACCTTGAAGGACTCCAGGGATGGGGCCTCCACCCCCTCTCTGGGCAGCCCATTCCACTGATCTATCACCCTCATGTTAAAGAACTTTTTTCTAATATCCAATCTAAATCTCTCCTTTCCTAGCTTAAAACCATCACTCCTGGTCCTGTTGCTGCAAACCCTTTTGACTAGACCTTCCCCCGAATACAAGCTCGCAGGACAGCTGTACCATCACAGCAGTGCACACAAGCCTGGCCCAGCAGGAGAATGCTTTTGTGGAACAATGGGCTCAAAACAGAATGAAAATTTTGTTTACCACACCATCAGATCAATGTTTCCAAGTTGTCAATTTTGAGCGGCATCACTGAAGGAACTTGTTTGTTTAATACTGAGCTATCTTTCTTATGACCTGAATTGGTCATAATGACCTGAGTTGGTCATAATGACCTGAGTTGGCAATAATTTCTCCAAACATTAGCAAGTTATGCCTTGAAGCACTTCTGTGAGGTACTAGTAGGGGTTCTCTGCACCAGAAGAGACAGTAGAACAGTCTGAAGCAGAAGCCATTTCTGCAAGTTCTCTGGGAGAGAAGAGTAATACATTGGCATAAGAAGTTATTTTTCCTGGTGACTGGCTATTTAAAGAAAATCCATGTTAGATATGGGTAATATAAATTGGGTTGTTTGCTTTGCATATGGATTTAGGTCTCCACTTCATTTAAATTCCAAACAATTTTCAAATTCCTCTTTATTTTAAACCTAACCAAAGAGCTGCTTCTAGAATATATCACACAAAGCCCATTCTTCTTCTCACAGTCTCTACACTTCATAATTGAGGAGTGAGCAGCTAAACCACACAATTATTTGAATTTCATTATATAGGAAAAGATGAAAGATGGAAGAACAGGTTACTGGAAATCCAAAGAATTTAAGAAAAAAAAAAAAAGAAAATCAGACTACATTAAATTAAAAGATGTAAAAGAAAAAATGTCAAACTGAAAGAAAAATGATTGATGATGATTGGGAAGGCTATCCTGTGAGTTTAAGACATGTAACAGAAAAGAAAATGATAAAGAGGAAAATGGCTGATAGTAAATAATGGAAAGCAATTTAATGAGATCAACCTGCTACACTTCCAAAAGGTGCAGGTGGAAGCTAAAGAAATAAATAGTTATTTTAAGTATCACAGAATAAGCACTGGAATTTTTGAGGGTGTGAAGAGACTGTACTGATGCAAAAATAAATGTTGGGAAAACAATTCTGAAAATATTAAAGCAAGTTATTTTGTGACTATGAAAAAAAAAAAAAAGCTTGTCCTGATTTCTGTGTGTAAAGGGAGCAGTTGCCTTCAAGGATACACAACTGGCAGCCCCACACAATGCAACATGAATCATGAAAAATTATTCCCTTTTTGGAAGGAAGAGGGAGGGGTTTGTGTAGACAAGGAGTTTAAATGCGTTTAAATATTAATCTCAAGAAGAAACACAACTTTTAAAGAAATATCATATTAATCATAAACTAACTGACAAAACACACTCCTGCACTTCACCTTTACCAATCTTTCCTGCCCTTTGTGACAAAAGCTCATTGACACTTGTGTTGTGGCAATCCAAAGCATTTATGGAAATATGCTGTAGATTCATGCAATTCATTTTTTCAGGTAGATTTTTTTCTAGCCCAGGTAACTCCATGTTCAGGAGCATTGGCACAACTGAAAGTGCAGCACAGGGTCAGGAACAAGTGCTTAGGGGCAGAAACCTCTAAAATTGGCTGTCTGGCTTAAGAGAATAAAGAATCCTATCAGTGTGTGCAGGTAGAAGACTGTGTTAAGCAGAGATGTTGGACAAGCACTATGATACTCATGCTGTAGTATACTCTAAGTGGGCCTAAAATACCAGCATAACTCACTCAACTGAAAAAAAAAAATGAATCTCTTGCATCATGGAGAAATACTGGGGAGAAAAATAAAACATTTCTTCTTTTATAATGCCGCTACTAAACATCTAGCATGGCTCTTAAAATCCCCTTCTCATGCATAGAAATGAATAAACAGAAGAATGCCCTTCAATTCTTAGAATTTATTGCCTTGAACATCACTCAGAGAGCAGAGAAAATAGATTCCCACCCTCCTTTTTTTTGTGTGAAGGGACATCTGTGAAGTTATATTTATAGAACAAAATAATGCATTATGGAAAGAAAAAATGTCTAGATATGTATGTATGGTAGATAAAGCAATGTGTGAACTGAAATTACACTGACAAAATTAACTCAGCTCCTCAGAAAGGATGATTTGTTAATTACTATGTCTGGTTTTCATTAGCCCACTCCTTTACAATTGTTTAAAATATGGATATATAATAAAGAGTTCTTGGTGTACATGTAAGGAAAATATGGCTTCTTTGAACCTCACCAGCACGGGAAGGTCTGAAAGGTTTCTTGACAGTGTCTAGAACTTTTGACAATACTTGGCAAGTTGAAGCATCCCAACTTCTCATCCCTGCCACTTTATTACCTCTTCTGTTGTCCCAGCAGAAGTGTTTACGCGCTCACACTGAACCAAAGCAGGGAACTGATCTCACTGACAGCTAGCCCAGCAAAGAAGAGAATGGGTTTGAGTTGGTTGAACGTTACAGCTGCACAACTGCCCCAGCACACTGCCAGGAGAGGGGAGGGAGGAGCAGCAGGAGGTGCACACCAATTAAACCAGCACCACCGCTGGGAAGTGTGCGCCTTACAGTCCAGCCTCACTTGTCTGAAAGGAGAATATTCAACAGTCACTAAGACAGGACATAGGATGAAACCATTAGAACGGTTTTCCCTGCTGACACTGGGACTTGTGATACTTGCAGAGACCTTGTGTATTTGAGATTAAATGCCTTGACCTAGAGTTACTACATTTTTTAACCTTTTCCTTTTAAAGCTTAAAGGCAAGATGCAATAAATCTTGCAAACTTTTTTCCACGAAATGCTATGTGTGGTATGCATGTCTGAACCAAGAACCATTAGTTTTACTAATCAGGGTTAGCAGCTAATGATATCTATTAACTACTAAATAATGGGATGCATTCTTCTTCCTTATTCATCTTTAGGGAATCTGCCTAAAAGGAAACTTAAACATTGTGCTGCTAATTTTATTGTCTTTATGTATGTTTATAGAAAATAATAATATCCTTTATGTCATTTTGTAACAGACGTTTTTATAAAACCTACCAACCTGACAACTTTCTTCTCTACGTAAAGTTAAAATGAATCTTGTCATTTTATACCATACTAGCCATCTAATTACCACTTGAAAGGATTAGCTGTTATGGCATTGGATGCTCTAGAAACCTCAGCTTATACAGATAATCAGAGACTGAAGAGGATGCTTCCACGTGATCCTCCAGGGCATGAATAAGAACAGCTATGCCAGGCTTCTGCTCTAAAGTGTCCCTTGGAGAAGCTCATCTCTCTTCACTGACTACAGTGAGAAGTTGGGGAGATTTAGCCTAAGCTATAATTAGCCAGTGTGTATTCCCCCCAGTACCAGTGCAGAGACTTCCATCAACTTCCATGGAACTTGAGACAAATTTCTAGCCCATCCTCTGCTCAGACAGTGTAATTTGTGAAACTATCTAATGTTAAGAATTCTCTTATATTGCTTGCTTGGTAGAAATTTGTAATTATAATCTAAAATTTAATTTTTAATATTAAATAGGTAAATCTGCTAGCCATAAATAATTCTAAAATGTTAATAAAATAATGTGATCTCGAAAGCCAAACAGGGACATAAAATGTGTTTGTGTCTGGTTTTAGAGGGTGATGTGCATCAGAATACTCAGAGTATCTGTATATAAAATATATTATTATTATTTCAAACAACCTGAGAAAATATGCAATTGGCCACAATATAGTATGGAAAATAATGGACAAATATTTGAGTGATACTCTTTCTAAAACTAAAATAACACTCTTGTTACACCTGAAACATCAGACAAGAAAATCAATACCCAGAACTAGATTAAAGAATAGTCTAAAATGTCTATAAAGCAAAACAAATCAGTGCAACCATCTAAAATCTGAGAAGGAAGTATTAAGAAATCTTAGGAAATCAAGCAAGATGAGAAATCAATAATGAACCCAGAGTGTCAGAGAAGGCAGAGCCTTTGCTACGTGTAGCAAAACACCTGAGCTGAATGCGAAGATAAAGCTTCTGACTTAGATGTACTGTAGAACTCAAACAGGAGGCAGCAAGATGATCCTAGCAAGGACAATTTTGTAGTCATGATTCCATAGACATTCCTTTTAGCTCAGCAGCATCTTTTCCCACATACCCTTCGCTTCTCCCCTTGTTTCCCCCCACATTTCTCTCATGGAACTGCTCATGAAGCCACGCAAACTGCATCAGGGATCTCACCTAGGCTAAAAATAAGCCTGCAGAAAACACCTGTACAGGACAGGAATGAACCATTGACAGCGTGGCAGGAACAGCCTGACCTGGCACTCTTACTGAGAGAAACAGAAGAAAAAGTGTGGTCTAAACAGGCAAAGAATTGTTTAATGTGCTATTTGAATGTAGGTGCTCAGTCCCCGATGAACAGCTCCCGTACAAAGCAAACAGAAAAAGCCATTTAGTGTAGCTTCCTTGGAAGAGATCTCATTTATCAGACTACAAAGGTGGTGTATACTTACACCTGTTGTTCTAAAATACTGGGTTTGTGCCAATGCTGTATGTTTCCTACTTGTTTCAATGGGGAATCTAACATGAATTTTTATGTTGGCCTTTCAAGTCTGTAGTAATCTGGCCTGGCAAAAGTGGGTATTTGAAATGGATAAGTACTTTCTCCTGAGCTAAATCTGAATGTTAATATGAACAAAACAGGCTCATTTTAGTTGCTAAACCACACACCTATTAGTTCTTCAACCCTGAGGGGAAAAACCAGGGTGAAAATATAAAGAAAATTATTCAGCCTTGATAGCTGATTCTCAGAACCTGTAGAAACTAGTCTTTTAACCTACCTTGTGGCAATGAAAGTCTGAAGAGTAAGTGCAAGTGAAAAATGAGCATCAATAAGCAATATAGGTCTTCCAGACAGACACCAGAAGTCTTTATTCACCTCAAATAGGTTTGTAATTTATAAATATGGAGCACAAAATTACCTGTCACTGAACCTTCCTTCCCTCTTCTCCCAAGATGTTCAAGTATTTTGCCTTTACACAGAATGTATGAATATTCCTCTTGTTTTCTACTTGAGAGAAACGGGGGGAAAACCAAATGAGGTATGTTTTCATTATGTATTTCCTTATCCATTTATAAAGACTTTCTTTTAAAATTTTATGTCTGCACACTAAGCACAGAAAACTGTGAGGCCTCCTGTAAGCAGCGATCCACAGCTGAAACACTTTCTACTGTGAAAAGTAGGGGAATTTGCCAACAAAACACTTGTTGTGATTAAAAATGCTGTCATCAAGGTTAGTAAAAACATTTCTGATATTTTAGTGGGTAGAATAAATGAATAATATTTTCAGTGATGTGAAAATAATACCAATACAGATGAAAACCAGAAAAGATAATTCAGATAACTAGGCCACAGAAGTTGTATGGGAAAAAGAGAACTCACTCAGTGCTTCTTACACACCCCTCTAGACAGCGTGGAGTGATAAAGAACACATTTATGAATTCAGCTCTAATTCTAGCACAGATTTTATTATATTTGAAATACATTTATTAAGTGTCCCTGTGTTTTTGAGAACATGGACATACACTACATAAGAAGTACTTCTTACATAAGAAGTTACTTCTCTCTTCAGACAGCATTTCATGGACATTCCTGCAGTCCTGGAAATCATTTTGAAGAGAAGTGATGGCTGAGATGCCACAAGTTATACTGAATTGGTCATGTATTAATACAAGGTCCTACCCAGATGTGCCATGACTAGGTATCTTGCATTGCAATGCTGACTAAAACTCCAACACTGAAGAGATTTTCTTTTCTCCAACCATAATTTCTAAGTGTTAGCACAGGCTTATTTGAGTTTAGAGCAAGTACATTTTACAAATGCTGTATGCAGTCCCAGGTTATGTGAGTGTATTCCCATAAAACTAAGGCATCAGTAAAGAAAAACACTTTAAAACCTGCCCAAACAGTGTATTCAGCCTGGATAGGAAATAACAAACAAACTCGTTCAATTAACAGCAGCTTGTGGGGGCCTGGTTCCTATCTTGGAAGGTTGAGGATGAGACTTAAGAACTTTACATGTTATCATTTTTAGGACTTTTTAATCCTTTACATAAAGGACAAGACAACCAAGATATAGCTGCTCATGTTTAGCCTGAAGCAAAACTACTGCCAAACAAGTACCTGCCCAAACAGAGGTTTGTTCAGCAAGGTTGTGTGCCAGGAAGAAGACCAAGAACATGTTGTCAGTCAAGTGCTCTGCAACCACGTGCTACATGTTTATTTTCCCAGGAACACACATTGAGTGACTACAGCAATACAGTACCTAATGATGGTGGGTCCCTTGTCACCATCAGTGTTGTGAAGGCAGAGCTGTCTGCCAGCTAAGAAATTCTCCTACCAGGGGGATTCTCTAATGTCAGAACTCAGTTGCTTTGCCAGCTCGTGCAGCTGAACAGGATGGCTGAATGCAAGTGAAAACTAATAATGTACAGAAGGCCTTAGTTAAGCATGTAGAAACAAGCAGCAGCTCAGTACCATGCTCTGTATCACTGCCAGCATGCAGCCAACCCTTAGGGAAAAGGAAAGGCATAAGACCTCAGCTAAAAGTGGGTTGGGGACCCACTGTCCTCTACTGGACCTAGCTCGGAAGCTGTTTTCACCATTCTGAAATGGTGGGACCTGAAGATGTCGTCTCACACTACACTTTGGCAGCCAGAAACCTGCCCTTTGAAATGGCTGCCTCCAAGTTAACTGAGCTGCTGAATGGTTAGAGTGGAAACAATAACATTTGCACATTGATAAGTATATTAATTATCAAGGCAAAAAAAAAAAAAGATCTGAAAAAAGAATCTTTTTCTTAGGAGTTACTGTAAACTGCTTTGAGAAAGTGTGAAGAATGGGAGCTAGAGAAACTGTTTGTATGATCTTACAGTTCTGCAAAGGCAATGGAATGCGTGGCCGTAATCACAGAAGAGGTGCATCTTAGCACCATATTTGGAGGGCTTGGGATAGGAATACAGAGGAGATTACCAAAGGACATTGCAACTGCAGCAATTTAGAGGAGCTAGCTATAATCCCTGAGAAACCACCCAGTGCCCTGGGCACACAGGATGAAAAATCTCACTGCTTGCTCCCAGGAAACAGGGGCTCCCACCTGCAGGTTCCTCCCTCACAGCATGACTATTCCCCTTGCAAGACAAGGATGGAAATTCTGCTTCACTTCACTGGGGTGATGCTTGAAGTTCACAGCAGCTTCTTCTGCCCGTGTTTGTGCGACTGATCTGACCTAATCTTGTCCCCAGAAAACTTTCAAGGGTATGTGTAGATATTTTACGTATGAATTTAATGACCAGATTTCCATCAAATACAAGCCATGCAGGAGAGGAACAGCCTGTCTAAAGCGAGGCACACATCTGCCGTCATCGCAGACCACTCGGGCTTTGCTCTCATGGTTACCATGATATCATCACAATCCCTCAGAGTGCACACTGCCTTCTCTCTCACCACAAATGTCAATTATTAATGCCTGTTCATCAGAACAACACTTCATCTAGAAATGCTTTCTGTTTTCTCACCCTATATCTTAAAAAAAAAAAATTGACTCCCATAATTTCTAATACAAAAGTGCTTGTAGAAAAAAAAACCAAACCCAGTGATTGCAGACGTCCAAAAGAAAGTATCTGCCTCTCCTGGATTAACTGGCCTGCTGATTACCCACAGCAAGTGTAGTGGGTATTTATGACTGGAACTGAGATAAGCAAGGCAGGTGGGAAATGTTTATACAGGCTAGACAACTAACTGTTCCTGGTGCCAAAACAACAGGTGCAGATTTTATCGATGCAACAAACATGGAAACAAAAACAAACAAATACAGAGTTGATGGGGTATATTTCTGTGTTACATAAACAGCACCTACAAAGTAAAACAAAAGATGCTCTTCTGTTTCCTGGTGGAGACACTTTCAAAATTAGGACTTCCCCTCTACCTTCTGAATTCTAACATGAAGGATTGCACCTGAGGGGTTTTAAAGTTATCCCACAACATATAGAATCACAGAATCATTTCAGTTGGAAGAGACCTCTAAGGTCATCAAGTCCAACTGTTAACTCAGCACTGCCAGGTTGGCCCAGTGTATGGTCCAGGATATCTGAAGGAAATTATTTGGCATATTTAGATCACCATCTTTCTTGGCGGTCTGACCTCAGACAGCAGCCTGAGATATGTGCTAGCAGTACAACCAATGGAAAGCAATCTTAGCAGCATCTTCCCACTCATCCAATGGCTAGAATACCAATAGATTATTGGGGGTTTAGTGTGCCCCCCTCCGTCAGATCCAGAATCACACATCAAACTAAAACACTAATATAGATGCAACCTGGAAGCTTTTTACTTTTCTGTGAACTGAATACTTTCAACTGTCCCCATGTAACTGATGTGTCTCACATAGGAAAGCAGCATAGTGCTCATCTGGATCATCCCACCCAACCCCCAAGAGGCTGCACCATGAACTCTGGATGCTTCACACCAACAGTTTTACTCAGCAGACTCATTTTACTAAGTAACTCCTACCAAATCCACTGAAGAACTCTAACCTAAAATTTTACCACCTGTTTTGGATCAAATTAATTTCATCTCCTTTTCACTGCTTTAAAACAACCTAGACTGATAATTTACCTTCCTGCTAAACTGTTTATTTCATATAGGCCAACGTAAAAATATTTGTTATTTTGTTCTCAGAACAAAATGCAGCTAAGAGTAATGAAAGCTAATGAGAGTTCTGTGGCAAAACATGCATGCTACCAAAAGAGAGATGCAGTGAACTCCACTTTTCAAGCCTATGCAAAGACCTTAGCTGCTTTCCAAACCCAGGAATTTGCTATGTCTCATCAGAGCAGCTTGAAATTGGCTGTGAATGCAC
>VYZX01024727.1:0-13046 GCA_013401335.1 Brachypteracias leptosomus
TGGGGCGGGCCCGGCGCTCCCCGGCCTCGCCATGCAGCGCTTCACGGTGAACATCAAGCTGCCGGCGCGGACCCTGACGGGAGCCCTCAGCGCGCCCAACAGGGGGGCGGCGGACTGGTGAGGGGCCGGGCCGCGGGTGGGGGCGGTCACCGGGTCGGGGAGGGGGCTGTGGAGGTGTCCCGGGCAGCCCCTTCGCCGCAGCCAGGGGCTGGGCTTCGCTCTCCGCTGCCTGGCCAGGGTCTGCCTCCTCCTGCGGGGGACCGCGCTTTGAACCGGGGCGTTCGCACCGTCCCACGTCCGGGTGCCAAGCGGCGGGAGCTGCCGGGGGCAGCGGTCCTTGTTGGCAGCCGGGTGTGCCCTCCAGAGAGGGAGTCCTGTCCTGTCGTCTTAGTCAGGGTGGTCACTGCAAGTACTCGAGTCGTGCTTTGTTACTGGCAGTGGACATGCTGTGCGGTTGTGCCCAGGGCCAGCCCCCTTCTGCTGGGCACTCTGTGAGCTGTTGAAATCCTCCCCCTTTCCCCGTGCCTCACTGGCGAGGCTGGCAGGGAGCAGCTTTGGGGTTGCTGCTCTCAAGCAAGAGCAAAACCATGGGCCAGTTCCTTCTGGCAACGACATTTGCTTCTCTCAGCGGAGGTCCTGTTGGTGCAACAAACTGTGGAGATCAGAGCAGCTTCTTCTCGTTTCTGTTATTTTTGAGGTTTGATGTACAAAGCCAGTACATGTGTTGTTTTTTGTATTCATAGAATCATAGAGTTGTTTAGGTTGGAAGAGACGTTTAAGATCATCAAGAACTCTGGCACTGCCAGTCCAGGGCTAAGCCGTGTCTCAAAGTGCTTCGCATCTTTTAAATCCCTCCAGAGATGGTGACTTCACCACCAGTCCCCCCAGTTAACCCAGTACTGCCAAGTCCACCACTAAACTATGTCCCCAAGTGCCACACAACTTTTAAATCCCTCCAGGGATTGCAACATCACCACTTCCATGGGCAGCCTGTAGCAGGGCTTGACAACCCTTTTGGTGAAGAAATATTTCCTAGTGTCCAACCTAAACCTCCCCTGACACCACTTGAGGCCATTTCCTCTTGTCCTATGGCTTGTTCCTTGGGAGAAGAAACCAACCCCCGCCTTACTCCATCATCCTTTCAGGGAGTTGTAGAGAGCAAGCAGGTCTCCCCTGAGCCTTCCTTTCTCCAGTCTAAACAACCCCACTTCTCTCAGCCAGTTCTCATAAGACTTACATCCTAGACCCTTCACCAGCTTCATTGACCCTCCTTGCACATGCTCCAGCACCTCAATGTCCTTCTGAACAATGAGTTCCCCCAGTTGTGCTCTAAAGCATTGCCCCTATACTGCTGACTCTTAGGGAGACAAAATGAGTGAGCTGGACCAAGTAATTTTTTAAGCCGTGGCCTTTAGGTTTGTCAGCTTGAAAAGCAGAGAACATTGAAGTTCTTAGTTTGAAACTTTGTTTTTCTCCTTCAACTGTTCTCACTTTTATGTTCTTGCTGTTCTCACCTTAGTTTTAGAATTTTCATCAGTGGCCACATTAACCTCTCCTGAAGTCAAACAGGCCTCAGTGGATTTTCACTGTTGCTGTAGTCATTGTTCACATGCTCCTTTTCTGTCTCCAGAGAAAAAAAAAGAAGATGGAATTAATTACATAATTGCAAAAAATATATTGCCTGTCTGCATGCTAAGATATAAAATTTGGGAATGCTCTTAATTAATTCCTAAGTGCTGTCTTAAATTTACAGAAGGGTATTTTGATAGATGGACACAAAGAGATGCTTTGTGGTGATCAGCAAGTGGTTCAGGAGATAGTCCAGCAATGACATTTTATAACGCTTTTGAGTTTGATGTTATTAAATAATTTTTACTGTTTGATGTTGGCATCTAGTAAATGCATTCAACTTACTGAAAAAAAAGCCTTGTTCTTGATGTGAAGTGCTTTTTGTTCTTTTTTGCTTGTTTGATGATGATATATGCTTTTCTAGGGGCTGGCAAGGTTTGATTGCATATGGATGTCATTCTCTTGTGCTGATAGTTGATCCCAATACTGCTCAGACTTTACAGGTTTTGGAAAGACACAAAGCTAGTGTTGTCAAGGTGAGATATTACTTAATTCTGGTGTATATATTTTTCAAAGTCATGGTAAATACTTGGCATTATATTGCACTTGATATTCACATAAAATCCATTGTAAACCACCTGTATTTTACATGAACTATTTTACAGCTAAATCAAACCATACCTGCTGAAAATTGAGCTGAGGTTGACGGTATACTTTTATAGGAGGTATAGTATATAGAGAAGGTATAGAATGTATAGAAACAGTTGGTAGTGTTATAGAGCACAGACAGAAATGTTTCTGAGAAAGCTCTTAACGTGACAGAATTTCAAATCAACATTACAAAATATCAGATGAATCTCTTTGTTGATGCCCTTGCTGATCTTTCCTGTAGTGGGGGTAACCAGTGCACCATTCAACTCGAAAGTTGCTTTCAAGTTTTTACTCTTGTTCTTATCTATAGAAACAGAAGAATAGCAGACAAAATGGAACACTTATTTTAGTGATAAAAAATGGCTAAAATTTAAGCTTAAGTGTACAGTCCGTGTACTTTCCTTTGAAGATCCTTGACTTTAAATTGCAGAGGGTTTGACTTTGGATCAGGTGTGGAGCATCATTTATTTCTTTGATACATCATTTCTTTGATACACCCAATTCTTTGAGTGCAGAGAATGACAGATTCAGTCAGGGTTCAGAGGAATGCTTGGCTGGCAGATGTCACGTTTGATAGTCCTTAGCCCAAGTGATGTATTAGAAGACAGTCAGAAATTTATGAAGTGTAATACATTTTTGGATAGGGGGATTTTGGTGGTTTTTGTAGTAAAAATTTGAATGTGCCCTCTGGAAATGGCACACTATTTTTTCCCATGTGTAATTTTTTTAAAATAGGCCATCCTCACATAGATACACTGTTAATATGTCAGATGTGGCCACTGTGGTATTCTAAAATTAAACACAATTGTTTTGTCTCTGAGTTTGATAATTTACTGACTTCTGAAGTTTCATGTTCCAATTATGCCTTTCTACACACTAAAGAGCTTCAGGTTTTTGGTGAGTGGCTTTGAAATGTCAGTATATTCAGTAGTGACACAGCTGGTGGTTTTTATGTATCCTTATATAGTATAATGTATTTCTGTGCTACAGAGTCCAATTAAGTGCACTTTTTTTGGTAATAATAAATAAACTATTCAAATTCTGTGTGAATATATTGGGTAGGACAAAACTGATACAGATCCATGTAAGATCTTGACCAAGAGCCATATAGATAGTGACTTTGTAGCTTTTAAAAATGGTTGTAAGATTTAGGAATTAGTTTTGCTCGATTAGAGGGACATTTGAAACTGGCTGGCAAAAAGTAAGGTAGAAAGGTTAGGTTTCAAAATAGATATTTTATGTCATATTTTGGGGCTTGTGTGCTGTGACATGTTTAAAAATAAAGGTGAAATGTCACAAATGGCTGAAACCTGATTTCTTTCAGCATGTTTCTATGCTTGTCCAAATCTTCCACTGAATTTTGAGGATTGTCAGGGTTGCCCAGACATTGCTGGCAGCTTAGAGCTTGTGCCACTGATATGAATAATTTCTCTAGTGACAAATGTGAGGCAACTTACCTGAGTCTAAGTAAGGAGAAGTTCTTTCTCAGTTATCTCAGAGCAAAGGTGTGTACACGACAGCAACCATGGAGTAAGTAGCACTTGAAGAATCAGTACTTTTGTTTTCCTTTTGGCAACTTGTTTGGGTAAGCATTCCCTTAGCCTCAGCTGTCTTCAGGTTACCCCAGTATCTATAATTCTGTAAAAATTCGGAAATGGAAGTGGTATAGAAGTAGCAGCTATAATGATGACTCTGCTTTAAATTTTTCACTTAGCTTAGATAATGTTGTGGCAAATTTAGTTCTTGATCCATGTAGTGATAACGTTTTAATGTGCTTTAGTTACTCTCACTGGCTTTGAAAAGTAATGTTATTTCAATAGGAAACCAAATGTTGAAGTCCAAATAGTTTTTATATAATTTATAAGATAATTTTTCAAATCTGGTGCTTTATTAACAGAAATAGACTGTAAGAAAATGACTAATTTATGAGGAGGAAGAGCAAAGAGAAATTCTGTTCTGCTTTAAGAAGTAGACATTATGTGAGAAATTATTCTGAGCTCATGGTCATTGTCAGTACTTTTAACTGCATTTGTAAGAAGTTTCCTTCAATTCCTAACTGAATTCTTTTTGTGTTTGTAAATTCTAAGAGCATAAATAAGCTGGAGAGGATCTGTAGGAAGCCTGCTGTGTATGTCTGACAGAAACTCTTCATAGTAGAGGTTCACACCAGCGAACTCAGTCTACAGGGGATGTTCTCCCCCAAAACCCACACTTCAGATTTGAACAATTTCAAAACACATCATTATCTGCAATAAGAAAGCAAGGAGAAAAGAGGATTTTTTGCAATCCATCTGCAGTCAGTTTAATTGTTTTTCTTTAAATACTTCCTAGTCTTTGGCTATCATAACTGTGTCTGGAATTGGATTCAGTGAAAATGGATCCATGTAGTTGTCTGTATGTCCATATGGTTGTGGGATGCTGATAACTTTGTATGGAGTGCATTATATCTGGGGTTTTTTTTGTACCTTTCCTAAGAGTACTTGAAAGAGTCCTTTTTCAAAGAAAGTGTAATTACAGGAACAATTTTTGTTTTGAGGATTGAAATTTCATTTGGGCCTGTTCTGATATGTTAGCAAACAGTGGTAATAAGGTTCTTCAAGTAAGGTGAGATAGATTGTGCTAATTAAAAACAATTTCACCTTTGGTTCCTGTTTCTGACCTATTGTATTTTCCTGTTGTATTTTGAAGTCCTAATATGAGGCAGTGACCAGTACTGTAAGAAAATAATTTCTTTTAGTACAGGGATCAGGACATGTGAGGGGACTTCATTGGAGCACGGCAGCTACAATGAGAAAAGAGGGCTTAGGGTGCTAAAGAGCAGCATGAGCTCTGGTTGAGTCTGACCATGTTAAAGATCTCCTTTCTGTTGTTCAGAACTTGGTGATAGCACCTCGCTTGGGAAATGATATTTTCCTGATGTGGAATTGAGAATCATAGAATTGTCAGGGTTGGAAGGAGACCTTAAAGATCATCTAGTTCTCACCCCCCTGCCATGGGCAGAGACACCTCCCACTAGACCAGGTTACTCACAGCCCCATCCAGCCTGGCCTTCAAAATTTCCAGGGATGGGGCTTCCACCACCTCTCTGGGCAACCTGTGCCAGTGTCTCCCCACCCTCATGGTGGAGAACTTCTTCCTAATGTCTAATCTGAATCTACCCACCTCTTTGCTTCAGAATAATACATATTTAACTGAAGAATTAACAGCTCTGCAGGTTTCTATAATTACTTTTTTAATAGCTACGTAGCTACATGCAGATGTCCTCAAGGGTAAATTTTTTTGAAGTGTGGAACTGAAACACTGACATTTGCAGGTAGAGAAGAGTCTCCCAAGAATTCTTTGTTACTCTGATAGAAACACACTTTAGGTTTATGGGTAGCACTCTCTGAAAATTGCTTACAGTGCATGTGTATTCACCTAGGCTTTTGAGGTGCTCCTCTGAGATGGGTAACACAAAGGTAGCTACAGTCCTCTAAATGCTGTTATAAATCTAATTCATGGTGCAAAGTTAGTGGTGCCTAATGATATTTCTGTTTCTGGGTGTTTTTTAATGTCTTGCTTTTAGTATCTGCAGAAAGTGTTGTTTGGCCTCACTATGGTGAGGTACTATGTCAGGACACAGCTAGTTGGCTACAGTGTCATCTTTGTAGTAGGTAAATTCCCATTAGCTTGGTGTTAAGATCTCTTTATTCTCTTAGTACCTTCAGTCTCTCAGGAGCAGAAGTTCACCTTGAAAGCAGATAGCAAAACAAGTCCATATTGAATAGATAAGGAAAGAGTCAGTGTTACCTCTTTATAACCTCCAGAGACTTCTGAACAGAATGTTTAAAATTTCAGGACATGTAGTTTTCATAAGTATTGCCAACTTGCAAGCCCCTGCAGCTTGAAATCCCAAACCAGAAAGTGGTATGTGCAAATCAGTGGTGGCAACATGCTGGAACAGAAGAAAAAGATAGTAAATGGCAATAATAGCTTGACATGAGACAGCATATAGACAAAAGACTGACTGTCCTTCCTCCCCAATACACTTATAATTGACAGGTTGTGGAAATGGCATGTTTTAGGATGTATATAAAAGTTAGATGGTAAACTTTCAACTTTCAGTTGTGTGGAAGTCAGTCGTTACAGGTCTGTAGGTGCCTTGAACATTGCCATTTAGATTTTTCCAAATATTTGAGTGAAATTTTTATATACATAGCATACATTTATGGAATGTTGCAGTTATTTTCAGAAACAAGGATTGGTGATTTATGTAATTTGAAAATATCAAGCATGCAGTCGTGCAGCACAGTTGCAACATGCCTTAAATTTGCACAACGGAGGGTAGCTTAAAGATATGCCTACACATGTGCTATTAATGTCAACTAGTAGAATGCTTTTTTGAGTTAATTATTATATGTTTATCCTTCTGAAATATATGAAGTATGGTGTCTTGTGTTTGCCTCCTTTGACCAGTTTTCATCTGTATCTTCAGGTTAAATGGGCTAAAGAAAATTACCATCACAATGTTGGCTCCCCATATTCTTTACGTTTAGCTTCTGCTGATGTCACTGGAAAAATAATCGTATGGGATGTGGCCACAGGAACAGCTCGTTGTGAAATACAAGAACATACAAAACCAATTCAAGGTAATGATAGTGTGTGATGTCTGTACGAGAGTTACTTTATGGAGCATCATTAAAAATCCATCACCCAGGTTCTGCAAACTATGTTCAGTTCAGCCATTGAATTTCACTGTTGGGATTTCTCGCCTTCTCTTCATCTGCTCATTTTTTGTGTAAACTTTAAGACTTTCTGTCTCCCAGAGAGGTGCTGTGAGATTTAATTCATTATGGTAATGTTTTCCAAGATCGACAGAAAGTTACAATCTATTTCTATTAATGTGATTGATTGAAATAATAATATTTACAGTGCCAAGTACATCTTCCCACTTTTGAATTGATGTAGTGCAGTTTGTACTGCACCTGCATGTTAATGCCATCAGTAGCATTACATTGCTGTAAGTTGTTTTGATGATACACACATACTTTGACAATTTAGTTCATTATATAGCTACTTCTCATCAAATCTACTAACATGATAACATATACTTGCAATATAACTAGGGAGAAAAGGTTTTTTTGAGCCTCTGTGCAGTTGTCTGATTCACAGGAGCAGGGAGGTTTTTCTATGCGTAGCAATATTAAGAAGTGAAAAGTGTAAATTTTAGTGTGGAAGAGAGTTGTAAATAAGGTAGGTTCTGCAAATAGTTGGAGTTGGTAGTATGAAGTCTTGAAACAGTATGACACAGGTAAATTGGGTTTCTAGTGTAATTCATTAGACATAAATAGCAAGGATTAACAGCAACAGTCAAGAGAGAAAGGAAGTTTTGAGCTGGTATAAATAACTGGTTCTGGCTTTCATTTGAGATTGTTTAGTGGTGGTATTTGCTGCTTTTGATTCTGTTCTATGGGTGGTAGCCCAATGCAACTGGGAAGGTCTGAAAAATGTGCCAGAATCTCCACCTCAACAGGTGGATGTTTGAAGATTCTTTATCCCCTTACCAGAAAAAAGTCTCTGCTGGGTAATTAAAAAGCAAAAATCCAACCAACCAAAGCCCTACCAAAAAAACAAACCACACAAATAAAGCAGCCTGGAGAAAGAACCTATGCATTTCTGATGTTGTAAGCTATAGAAGGTTTATGTTTACTTGTGCTAGAGGCAAAAATGTCTAGAAGCCTGGCATGGAGGTAAGTGCTGTCTTAATTAGTCTGATGAAGGACAGAGAACAGAACATGTGGCCACTGGCCAGGTATAACACAATTAAGAGAGTATATTAGAAAGGAGTAAGTGTCTTTCCTGCTGCTTTTTGTGCTCATCTATTAGGAAGGTGTCATCCATCAAGTGCTCCTTTTCATTGGTTAGCATCTTGTACTTCATCTGTGAAAAAGTTATGATTGTGGTTAGAAGTCCTTGTTGCATCACTCAATGTCATTTTTACTATTGGTGCAGTTTGTAGTTGCTAGTAGTACTCTCCTATTGTAGAACTTGGTGTTTTCATTCTCAGGCACTCTTCTGTCTATTGGACCCGCTCCTGACAGAGCTGACCAGGAGCTGGCTAGAGTGCTGGAACCTGGTTGGCTTTGTGGTTGTGCTACTGGGACCAGTCTGCTTCCAGTGCCTGAGCCAGTGCTGCCAGTGGACTGCTTCTAGCTTCACACTGGTTCTTTCAGAATTACCTGGGAGAGGTGATTCTTCAAGTACAGCACCATCTCTATGCTCTGCTGCATGTTCTGCATTTCTGTTTATTGCTACTGCTGTCCATGCTAGCAATATGTCTACAGATTATTTATGAAGTAAAATTTAGAACTCTTCCCCCCACCCCAAGAAACTACCATAATGAGTTTCTGAGAATAATTTATGTTTATTTGGACAATTGAAAAAACTTGTGCTTATCCTTGTGCTTTACCTGTTTTTTATTTTGAGTTCTAATATATAAAACCCCACTTGTGAAATTAGGTTGTTTGGTTTTGGTTATTATTCTGTTTTATCTACTTCCATAGGATTTATAAAAATAAGTCTGATAGTGGGACACTGAACATTTATTCTATTGGCAGCAGTTAATTTTATTAGTTTTATTTCTTTTTGTGTGTGTGGTATAAGTTGCTTTTTATTTCCTCCTGACACCAATTCACTGAATATTTGGTGGAGTTTTGACCATGCTTCTTGTAGGTTTCTCCAGGTTTTCAGTGAAGGCTTCCCCATCTGCTGGATGAGAAAAAAGTTCATAAGCAACAGAATTAAAATTGTGTTCTGTCCCCAGTCCCTGGTTTGATTCAGCAATAACTTCTAACAAAAGCTTGTTTTCCTTTCCATCTGTTTCTGAGGCCTCTGGCTTTTTACAAGCCCGTAGAAAATGGTGCATGTACAGAGATGGAGCACCAGAGTGATCTGCTGGTTCTGTGGTACCTGCAAGAGCTTTGTAGGATAACAGCTGGGGCCTCGCAGCTCCAATGAGGAGATAAGTGGTGCATCAGTATAAGACACTTTCCTTTATTTGATCCAAACTCGCAGAATCACAGAATTGCCCAGACTGGAAAAGACCTTTAAGATCGTTGAGTCCAGTCATTAACCTAACATGGAACAGTTCTTGACTAAACCATATCCTTGTAAGCACCACATCTACACGTTTTTTAAACACCTCCGGGGATGGGGACTCCACCACTGCCCTGGGCAACCCATTCCAATGCCTGATAACCCTTTCAGTAAAGAAATTCTTCCTAATATCCAACCTAAACTTCCCTTGACACAACTTGAGGCCATTGCCTCTTGTCCTATCACTTGTTACTTGGTTGAACAGACCAACCCCCACCTCTCTACAACCTCCTTTCAGGTAGTTGTGGAGAGCAAGAAGGTGTCCCCTGAGCCTCCTTTTCTCCAGGCTAAACAACCCCAGTTCTCTTAGCTGCTTCACAGAAGATGTGCTCCAGACCCTTCACCAGCTTCATTGCCTTGAAGTGCTGGGACCTGGGCTGTGGGCCCTGAGTTGGAGTTGACCTATGGATGAGTCCCAGCCCAGCAGTATGTCTTGTTCCCCAAGGCCCCAGAGGCAGAACCTGGCTCACCTGTATGAGGCCCTGCCTTCCCCCAGGTGATTGACATTGGGATGGTGGGCAAGGCTAGAGCTATATCAACCAGGAACTAGATCAGTCTTGAGAGGAAGTAAGAACTGAAGCAGTTGGAGAGAAGCAACAGAAGAGGAAAAAGCAACAAGGAGCTGATCGGTTTGAAAAGAGTTCCTGCAGAAGAGGGTTCATGTTGGGGCCAGTTGGAGGAGCTTCTTGCTGAGGGCAGCTTGCTGAGCCCTCTCTGTGGTGTGTTCCTCTTTGGCTGATTGGAGATGGAGAAGAGCAGACAGATGAAGAATAAAAGAACAAAAGATGAAGTTATGCTGAGGGGATGTTGCTGAGTTTGGTGTTGGCCTGAGGAAGAAGAGAGCTAGCAGCACAACACTTTCTAGTGCCTCAGTGTCCTTCTCAGCTGAGAAGGAGTTAATCTTTTGTTAACTTCCAGTGTAGCTCATCAGGACACACATGGCTGGATTTTTATTATTTTCTGAAACCCAGTGAGAAGCACTTACCAGCTCTGAAAAAGCTGAGTTGATAAAACAGAAGAACAGCTGAGGAAGGAAGCTTTTCCAACTTGATATATATGAAGCTGTGACTTAATGAGGTCATGCAGTGAGTGGTAGGAGCTGGACTGGGAACTTCATCCATTGCCTTCCTGACCCATACTGTTGTCTAAAATGCTGTCCCATGGAGGATGTCAGTAGCTCTAGTAGAGCTTATTTCAAGTAACTGAGGTGTCTCTCTGTTCTTATTGACTGAAAACAGTCTTTTTGTCCATTTGTCTTGAGTGTTTAAATGATGTCCAGCCATGATGATTGGCAGCCATGCCTCTCCAGACTGACTCTAGCATTCAAGCACTGTACATGTATTCTTGATTGTGTGTTACAGTAATTCCATTTTACTCTTGAACTTGAGACTTAATTTCTTGAAACTCTCAGTTTAAAAAGTATTTTAAGTGGTGAAGATATTTGTTTCCAGGTCAAATACTGATACCATCTCAAATACTAGTATGGGATGGTGTTATGGTTCATGATGTCATCCCAGATATTAATTGGGATGGTGTCTGGTTCACTTTGGCTCTATAGTGGTTCTGTACAATATGATTTGTTGTTTCAGATAGGAATTCATTGGCTGAATTCTTCAGATAGGGTGTGAGTGATGTGCATGTGTGTAGATGTGTGTAATCCAATTTATTGCTGCTTGTTAAAAACATAGATTCAGGCCATAAAAGGATCTTATTTTTTCAGATTGTGAAACAGAAGAATCTTGTTACCAAACAAGTCACTATTAATCCATTTAAACACATATTATAGAAGAGCAGTTTTAAAATAGAACAAACTTTTTGAAAATTAATTTCACTATTCCTTCTTTCTTCTGACAGACATGCAGTGGTTGTGGAATCAAGATGCTTCTAGAGATTTACTGCTTGCGGTTCATCCACCAAACTATATTGTGCTGTGGAATGCAGACACAGGCACCAAACTTTGGAAGAAAAGTTATGCTGAAAATATTCTGTCTTTTTCATTTGACCCCTTTGATCCATCACACCTAGCTTGTAAGTTTATATGTATAAAAGAGTGTGACCTGAATATATGTGACCAGGAAAAATGTTAAATTAAAATGTTAATATGGAGATGAAAAGTAATGGATTGGAGAGAATAATGTCATGAATACCAAGAAGTCTCAAAACAAAGACTTTGGCCAATGTGGAATCTTCTAAAATAAGATGCCATTGTGTGAGGGTGAAGTGCTGGGGCCTGAGCTGTGGGCCCCGAGTTGGAGTTGACCCCTGGATGAGTCACAACCCAGCAGGATGTTTTGTTCCCCAAGTGGTTTCAGGCCCCAGAGACAGAACCTGTCCCACCTGGGTGAGGCCCCAACTGCCCCCAGGTGATCATGGTTGGGGTGATGGGCAAGGCTAGAGATAGATCAACCAGGAATTGAATCAGTTTGAGAGAGACAACAGAAGAGAGAAGAAGGAACAAGAAGCTGATCAGTTGTTTGAAGAGAGTTCCTGTTGGGGCCAGTTGGAGGAGCTTCTTGTTGGGGGCAGCTTGTTGAGCTCTCTCTCAGTGCTGTGTTCCCCTTTGGCTGATTTGATGGAGAAGAGCAAACAGATGAAGAATAAAAGATGAAGGTATGCTGAGGGGATGTTGCTGAGTTTGGTGTTGGCCTGAGGAAGAAGAGAGCTGGCAGCATAGAGAGGAGGGGAAAAATAGGCATGAGTAGAGAAATTAGAGATCTGAAGGTGAAGAGCATGTAGACAGGGAACTGGAGGAAGCCAAGTGTAGAGAGCCCTGTAAAACTGACCTTAAAAGCTATAAAATAATGGATGCTGAGGGAGAATCCAGTGACCAAGAGTAGACCAAGAATAAATGTTATTTTTCAACAGAAAGGATTTTTGTTTTTTTTTTTAAGGAATACAGTGTGAGCATCAGTCTCAGAGGATGTATGCAGATTTATTCATATTTTATCATAGAATCATTTAGGTTGAAAAAGACCTTTAGGATCATCAAGTCCAACTTTTCATCCCAACATGTCCCTGAAATGTTAGCAGGAAATAAGAGTCACCATTTTATTCTGTAGTTTTAGCTTCATCACTCCCAATCTGTAATGAGGAAGTGCTCTTTCAAGACTTTGTAGTTGTATTTTTTTTTTTATCTGCCATACCATCCAACCTTCTATAAACATGTAGTAAAATTTTAGCTGCAACTTAACTGAATCTTTATGTTGAACCATCAGCAATGTGAGTTAATGATTCTTTGAGCCATGCTCTGCACAAGAGCAAAAAATAGTGATGTAGCCAATGTGGGCAAACTTGTTTTATGTTTGCATTGTGAAGCTTAAAGAAAAAGACTTGAGAGAGAATAACTGTTCTGAACGACCAAGAGGTTTCTGCTAGTAATCCCCACAGTATTTTTTTTATTATAGTGTTGTGGATATGAATTAATTGTAATGGACCATCTGCTGCTCTTTCAGGTGCTGGTTGTCTAGAATTACAAGTTTTCTACCCAGTACAGTATTGTTAAAGTTATTAGCATTTCTCCCCACCAGAATTTCATTCAAATGGAACACCACAGTCAAATCACACATTGTATTTTGCTATAATAAAAATTCTTTTTCTTGGGACAGTGCTCACCAGTGAAGGAATAGTGTTCATCTCTGACTTCTCACCTTCCAAAGCTCCTGCCAGCTCAGGGAAGAAAGTTTACATCTCTA